>CAAE01007190.1:1911-46089 GCA_000180735.1 Tetraodon nigroviridis | reverse complement strand
CAGTCCGCTTTCTCGACCGGCTTGGCGGAACCGGGTTGTCATTACGGGCTCCATCGCAGATGCGGCGGTCGCTTTCGTGTGGAGCCGTGTTTTTCTTCATCTTTTCATCATGTCACCATGTCACGACCCTAGCCAAAGAGAGCACAAACCGCACCGGCAGGGAGTAGTAGCCCTCGGAAAGAAGGCCCAGAAGGGTCGTGGCTGTTTGGATGTGGCACTGGGGACGTGTACTCTGTGGTCTTTTTCCAAGCTAGAGTCTGCTTGGCCTTACTCCTGTCTCCCGTGAAGAGAGGCATTCACAGTATCCCTGCCCCCAACCCTCCTCTCCCTCAACCAAGACATAGAAACAGTATTAATATGCCACGAATGTAGATAGACAGACAAGCATTATCTGGCCGCACGGTGGCGAGGGAAACAGGATGCCTTGCAGAAAGCCTGGGGGAGATATTTCCCCTGCATGAATATTATCGTGCCCTCAGCTGGTGCCGTCTGATGGAGTATGCCGTGTTACGTTTGGTTAGAAAAAGTAAATGGAAGGAGGAAGAAGAGTTGAAACGCTAGCCCGTAACTGCTCGATGAGCACTTGAAATGACAGAAACAAAACTGCCACCAAAGCAGTTCATTGCCTTCATTGCCCACCGTAAAATATAGCGGGACCATAATATTTAGCTTCTTTTATATGTCACAACAAGAAGACTGCAGGACCCAGCGTAGGATCATATAGTATGTAACACAGGATGGATGTCAGTGTCATGTAAAACTGCAGGAAAGTGAGATGTGGTGGGGACTCGGATGTTATTGGTTTGTGATGTGAGCCTCCACAACCGGCTGAAAGCAAAAACCAGTGTCCATTTCCTCCAGTGTAGCCAGTTTGGCTGTTGATCCCCCCCTGTGGCAGATAAACAAATACATCATTGATGTGAAGAGCTCATTTCGCTTTCTTTGGGCCTCTAAGAACGAGCTCTCCTCATTCTGTACACCGCAGGCCAGCGCTGTGTTTAAAGGTCGGAGGACTGACCTGTAAAATCTAGATTAAAACAATATAAAACATGGCAAAAAAAAAAAAAAAAAAAAAAGCCTCTTCGACATTTTCTCTTGATTTGCAGACAGCTGGTTTTGATCCGTCCGGAGCTCGAACGATTACCACCAGCCCCGGCCGGATGAGAACGCACCGCATGGGAAAACGCACGCACGCTCGCATTCCAGATGTCAGTCGCGCAAGCATTGTCATCAAAACTAAATTTGGCACGCTCGCCACTGACACTCACGGCTAGAGACCAAGACGTTTAACGTTAATTCCCTCAGTTGTGGCCATCGTGGTTGAAATTTGGCAGGAATGTGTCATCGTGAATGCACCTGGTGACCCATTAACGTGCAGCTGAACCCAAACGATCCCTCTTTGCCTGCTTTTGTGACACGCACGTGTCATTTGATAATGCTGAAAAGGGTGAACAGCGAGAATGTGTTGCTCAAATTGGCGCCACATGTCACCAGCATCTTTTTCACTTACTCAAGCCGTGGCGGGTTTTGTCGTTGGGGGGAAAACTGGCCGCTCAGCTGGCTTTGTCTGGAAAATAAGTCAGCTGATGGCCCAGCACGAGTGTTGGGTAAAGAGCGTGCATTCGCCTACTAATGGATGAACATCTGCACATTTCTTTCTGCAGAAAAGGGTTAGGGTTAGGTTTTAGGGAAGGGTTCGCACGTTTTTGGTGTTCTATCAAGGTTGTTCAGACTCGGAGGAATCAATCAGAGGAAAACTCCACACAGATTAGTAGTGCTACAGCAAATAGAGTGGAAACCGAGGCACTTTGTGATGAGTCTCATCACCAAACGCCCTGAATTATTTTTTAGGGTACCACTGATGATCAAAAAAAAGTCTAAAAATGGCACCAATGAAAGCACTTTCCTGCCCAGTGTCTTTTGAATAAATGATGTCCGCTCCACCAACACTTCTTAATGCATGCATTTATACATGCGGAGAAGCTGCTACTCGTCCCGCAGTCAGAACTTTCTTATTTCTAATGCCTGTGATGTGTCCGTGTTTTAGACACGCTCCCGCTCCCCTGGCTGCAGCTCATATCCATTACACATTAACGATGTTAACTCAGGTAACGATGAGACGAGCGTCGTCGATAAAAGCTGAATGAAGTAAAAGCTCATCGATGAGGATAATTTTATTAACAACCCCCGGTCGGTTACATCAAATTTCACCTGATACGCCTCTAGACTGCTGAGAGATGCCAAATAACTGATAATAACTAATAATAATAAGGCGGTTTTGCTTTATCCGAAGTGTCTGGCTAATACTAAATGTTAGGTTTGTGTTTGACTCAGTTATAGATGAGCTTCAAAGGAGAATGTTGGACTGGCAAGTGGAACCGTCAGAGCTTTCACCACCCAGTTCCTCCACAGATGCGGTAAAGCCTCGGTGTGCAGCGTCGGCGTGCCTGCGAAGAGCAGCCTGGCCGCGTTTGGGTCAATACAGTGTGAAAGTATCTGTAAACAGAGGCAGACTGTCTGGATTACTCCAGGGTCAAGACCACGGGTTTAGATCCAGGGATTATCACAGCTCAGTCAGGGAGATGACGGCTTGTTGGCCCCTGAGATTATATAAATGACAGCCCGGCTGCCCGGTGGCAGCCGCCGCGACCGCAGATGCAGAGGAGGACAGATGAGGACAGCGTGGCTGTGGGAACCGCGGTGACAGTAATTCTGTTTTGGTGGTGCTCTGGATGGCTACGTGTCAGATGGTAGTCAGCCTGAGCCATCTCATGTTGGAACTGTGTCAAAAACAGGGAGATCTGGAGGGATTTGGGTGGATAACGCCATTTTACAGTTTCCCAAATAACCTGTTTTTGTTTAAAATACTTCATGTTGACTAATGATAATTCATTGGCGTCATTGTTTTTTCCGCTAAATGGTTTCAATTCTTTTTCTTTTCAGGACTGTGCGAATGAGTGATTGATGCCCACTCTGCTTCTTGAGGTAAAGAAATAAATAATCCTTTGTTTCGCAGTTTTATTGTTGCTATTGTCGTTAGTTCAATCCTTCCACAAATGAAAATGTGGGATTAGGATAGATTATAAAAGAAAAAAAAAAAAAAAAACCTACAATAATGGACGACGCATTAGCCTCGAGTCTTTTGATGCTTCTAAAACAAATCTGGTATTTTCAGTCTTCTGTTTGCCTGAGATTAGCGGTTGTTTTTGTCTGTTCCCTCTCTGGGCTGCTGGTGCATCCTCCACATGTAGGGCAGAATGGGTGTGTGTCCCCTGCTCCTGCTGCTCGCTCTAGCCCTCGGGGCCTCAGCCCAGGATTATGTCCCCATCACAAGTAAGAACCCTATCTTATTAAATCACAGACATAAAATCCCCCCCCCACACACACACTTGTCTGCAGGGCTGTTGACTTGGGGTGACAACGTTTCTTTTGTCCAAATCGTTTCTTTAATTTGCACTCTTTCTCATGGGTATTTTTGAATTTGCCACCCTGAAGGAGCGGCATATGCAGTACTGATGTGAAAAATCACAAAAAGTTTCCCTTCTATTTAATAAAACCTAGATTAAAGCAAGAAAATGCTCTACTGAAAAGTACATTTTGTTTTCAGGTCCCACAAATATCACTTCCAAGCTACGGACCTCCGGCTACACCCCCTTTCAGAATTCCAGTTGCAAGCACGCAGACACCCACGGGCCCACCCACAACAGTCGCCCCGACGACCGCTGAGGCAAAGACCACGACGACAACAGCAGCAGCAGCGATACCCAACCCAGCCGGTGATGACAACCTACCGCAGGCGGGTCCCAACGCCACGGGGCGGGTGCTTCCCATTCCCCCAGCCCCAACCGATGCCCCTCAGCGGCCGCCCGCTGTGGAAACTCCCCTTCCTCCCTTCACGGAGGGGCAAGATAACGCAACCGCGGCCGCTCCCAGCACCCCGACTCCAGAGACTTACATTGATGAGGACACAGATGTTGTAGACAGGGAGTCCACCTCAGGCCTTGGTGTGAGCTTCCCCACAGAACCCAACCCTCATGGTGAGTGATTCCGCTTCGTGCTTCCAAACACTTTTTGTGTCAGTATTTTTAATTAGACGGTCCACTTTTCGTTAAACACTGATATGTCTTCACGAAAATACAAGGGTATTTAGTATTATTCATTAAGCACTTTTTAAAAACAGTTGACCAAATGGATTTATGCGCAATAAAAATACAGGCCGGAGGTGAGTTGGAGTAAAGATGAACGGAAGCATCAATAACCGGAGAGCCTTAGATGACGACAAAGTCACAGAGGTGCTCTAAGTTGGGACTGGCCAAAAAAATAGAAAAGAAAAAAAGAAACTAGTGGAAAGAATGAAAAAGCAAGCTTTAGGGTACAGCCTTGACCTTTTAATATTTCAATACTTGAACAGTTCTGTGCTTTTAGGCGCCTCTGTGACGGTGCTGGAAGTACCCCTGCGTGACATACCAGCATTAGCCCAGTGGTCCACAAAGGAGAGCGCCCTAAGAAGATGCCCGAGCCGCTGCCCAGACAGCAGCCTCCTCCTTTTACCGTCCGCTGCCTTTGAGGCTCTCACGCACCTGAAAACTTCCAGAGACTGGAAGTTCTAGAGCATCTCTAGAGGGTTTCTATTCAAACGGACCGCTGTGAAATAACAGTTCCTGCGCTTTAGTTTTATGTCACAAAAGGCTTAATTGATTCGGAAACTTGGTTGTCAGCGCATCAGGAGATTTTGAATCCTTTTTTTTTTTTCCAGTCCAACTTAGAGGGGCTATTTAAAGACCAAAGGGGAAGCAGCAGGTCGGGCGTGGTCTGTGCCATGTGGACGTAGATGTGCGGCCCGTCCTCTATAACACAATTGGTTTCCGTTCGGGGATGTTGTTACGTAACACTTTTTGATCTTTCCAATCTACACATCTGTCCAGGAGAGCGCTGAAGCACCCTGACAGCTGTGCCTGAAAGCAGAACCTGACAGGCTGCCGTATCTTGGGTTTTTTTTTTTTCCCAACGGAAAGCGCATACGGAGCTTCGGGTTAAATAAACTGCTCTCTTTCCCAGAGCGTTTAGAATTTTCTACCTTTTTTTTGTGGCAGCCTGTGGAACAGCTGATTTTGTTCGGGCGCTGTTGCCACGGCCGTGCAGTCCTCTAGAAAAAATGTCTTTTGTTGTCCACTGGCGTGTCTTACTGACCAGTCATCGGCACACAAACACAGCTGTGTGTGCACGAGTGAGCGTGTGTGTGTGCGCGCGCGCGCGCGTGCGTGTGTGTGTATGTCAAACTCATGTTTCCATCCATTCATGTCATGCCTTTTGTGCTTATGTTTTGTGAAAAGGTCAAAAGAAAGTTCACAGGGTTGCCTTCAATCGGTAACCCGTGCACGCAACGCTAACACGGAATTTGTCCAGCTATGCTAAACGAGCCCGAGGCGCTACAGAGAACAGAATGCACGAGTCGGGTTATATCTCACTTATAAACAGCCGCCATCGCCGTAGCCCCAGGTGCTTTCTGTCGCATACCCCGCTGAAAGCATTTAACATTCGTGCTGAATAATTCACGTGGCGTTCACAGCAGTCGGTCTAAATATTTCAGCCTTTTATTCCATCAGCCAGAGTCCGCTGTCGTCTGGGACTTCCATTTATAGAAGAGCAGGCTCGACACCGGTTTAAACTGTGATTGAACAGCCTGTTGCACATTCACAAAAAAAGCTCCACTCAAGTTTGGGTTTTTCTGTTTGTCGCGTGAATTATTTACCCGCAAAGTTTCCGCGCAGCCGCGCCTTCAAAATGTTGCTTTAAGATGTTAAATGAAGAAATGAGCGCAAGTGTCATTTACCAGATGTGATTCAGACCTCTGCCTCACCTCAAACTTCGGGATTTCTTTTTGATTAACCATTTATTTATCTGACCCCGAAGACAACAACCAGTCCGTTGACGTGCCAATCATAGCGGTCATGGTGGCCTTGTCGTCCCTGCTGGTCATCATCTTCATCATTATCATCCTCTACATGCTCAGGTCGGTTCAACTGTCTCTCTGCACAGATGCCACACAGAGCTGTGCATCTTGGTGTTTAAAATGAACCTTGGTGTATCTTTATTGACAGGTTTAAAAAATACAAGCAGGCGGGAAGCCATTCCAACTCCTTCAGGCTGACCAATGGTCGTTCTGACGACACGGGTAAAACATCTCTGTTTAAACTTCTGTTTGCACGTGTCAGGAGATGTGAGGGTTCATGTCTGATCCTGTTTATTCATATCCATTCGAAAAAAAAACTTGTTGACTTTTTTAAAACCATGATGAGAACGGACCGATTTTCCTGAGTGTGTGTGCTGGGTGTGATTGCCGAACCCACTGGCCGCCGTAGTGCTGGGCAGCAGCGCCCCCTGGTGGGCGTTCTGTAGAAATGTTGCTTGACGTCAGTTCAAATCTCCTTTTCCTTCTCCCTGTTTTATCTCCACCTGTCTCGCTCCTCTTCCTGACCCCCTCTCTCCCGCCTCCTCCCTTCCTGCGTGCTTGGCACAGAACTCCAGAGTGTGCCGTTATTGGCCCGTTCACCTAGCACAAACAGAAAGTACCCACCACTTCCTGTTGACAAGCTGGAGGAAGAAATGAACCGCCGCATGGCTGACGACAACAAGCTCTTCAGGGAGGAATTCAATGTATGGAATGCTTAAACACACACAACACACACTTTTGATAACATTCATCCTGATGCTCACCTTTACCTTGATCCCTTTCACCTAAGTAAGTCCTGATACTCTGGGGGGTTCTAACAATAACTTTGTAATACTACACAGTGGAATTTGACTAGAAATATCTACGTCTTATGCGAAGTAAGATAGATATTTTTAATCTGCTTTTGATCGAAAAAGCTTACTTCTCTGGGACTAAAGGAAATGCAAAAATAGCTTCAAGGGAAACTACAAAAATTCAGTAAAATACTCGTCAGAGGAAGAAATAAATAAAAAAACACGAGTTATGTTTGATAAGCATATCTTCTGATACGCTCGTGTGTCTGCGCAGGCACTGCCAGTGTGTCCTATCCAGGCGTCATGTGATGCAGCTTCCAAAGAGGAGAACAAGGAGAAGAACAGATACGTCAACATCCTGCCATGTAAGTTCCCAAGATGTTACAGAGTTATTGTGAACCGGGGGGGTGGGGGATGGGGGGGGGCGTTTAGACACGTTTATCATTGTAAACGTCTGGCAGACATTTTACTGGGATTTTAAGTGAGAGTAGTTTTAAGGGTGAATCCTTTACTGTGTCTTGAGATTGCGCTGGCTTCCTGCTTCATGTGCATACTGTGTTCTCTGTCAGATGACCACTCCAGGGTCCATCTCTCCTCTCTGGAGGGCGTCCCCGACTCCGACTTTATCAACGCCTCCTTCATAAATGTTAGTATAAGCAGTGTTTTCTGTCCAGAAATCATAGTTCTTCTAGTGTCATTTTATTCTGAGAGCTTTTTGTCGCTGTGTATTTCAGGGTTACCAAGAAAAGAACAAGTTTATTGCAGCTCAAGGTAAAAAGTGTACGAGATGATTTAGCAAACAAGCTGCCTCCTTTGATAACTGTCTGACTGGTTCTCTGAGTGTTGGTATCTGTCGTGATCTCCCTCCCAGGACCAAAGGAGGAGACTGTAAATGACTTCTGGCGTATGATCTGGGAGCAGAACACAGCCACTATTGTCATGGTGACCAACCTGAAGGAGAGGAAAGAGGTAGGAGAGCTGGCATCGCTAACAAGCTCCTAATAATGCTGCAGTTCTGTACATTTGCACCTCTTGCGGTGCAAATAAATAACAACACTCCAGTGATCCAAACGGGATTTGTTGGATGTGGGTTTAATTTGTGGAGGCTGCGTAAAGAGGAAACTGTCCTTTTCCAACTTGTTCTGTCAGGTGACACCTGAGCTGTTGAAGTGGCTGATCTCCATTTGTTTTCCACAAAAACAAAGGGATGAAGCTCTGAATGAGGGTTCTGTGCATGTGATCAGCCTTTTGTTTTTCAGTGCAAATGTGCCCAGTACTGGCCGGACCAGGGCTGTTGGACTTACGGGAACATCCGCGTGTCTGTGGAGGACACAATGGTACTGGTGGACTACACCATCCGCAAATTCTGCATCCAGCAGGTAAGACCCATCCTTCCGGTCAGTTCCAACTGGACAAGATTTACTGTTATTTTTGTTTTTTTTTAGGGCTGCGAATGCGTTTTTACTGTTTGCGGTGTCCTCTCACTGGCTGCAGCTGATGCTTTGACCTGACGTGGTTGTGCTTTAGGTGGGGGACGTGTCTGGAAAGAAACCTCAGAGGCTTGTCACCCAGTTCCACTTCACCAGCTGGCCAGATTTTGGGGTGCCTTTCACTCCTATCGGCATGCTCAAGTTCCTGAAAAAGGTGAAGAATTGCAACCCCCAGTATGCTGGAGCCATTGTGGTACATTGCAGGTAAGTGGAGAAACGGCCACCGACTGCTGGTGTTCTGTTTGTACATTTTTTTTTGACTCCTGCTGCGTTTCCCTGTCAGTGCCGGTGTGGGGAGGACGGGCACCTTCATTGTGATCGACGCCATGCTGGACATGATGATTGCTGAGAGGAAGGTGGACGTGTTTGGCTTCGTCACCAGGATCCGAGCTCAGCGCTGTCAGATGGTCCAGACTGATGTAAGAATAATGGAACAGAGTTAGAAAAAGACTTTTATTTCATCCCAAACATTGGAAATGGAAGTACCAAACAAATGTGCAGCATTACAGAATGTGCTACAGGAAGTACAAAAAACAGACAAAGCTCCTCACAGCGTGAAGAGCTGGAGTCTCCGTCAGACGGAGGTGTTGAGCAGAGCTTCTGCCGAATCCATCTCTTTGATAACCTCGCCCTGCTGCCTGTCCAGTAGCGGGTGCAGAGGGGGGTCCGTGTGGCCTCCCTTCTCGCGATGGTGGATGTTCGGTTGTGTTCCACTTGTTCTTCACCCTCTTTTCTCCCCCTCCCCCACAGATGCAGTACGTGTTCATCTTCCAGGCTTTGCTGGAGCACTACCTGTACGGAGACACGGAGCTGGAGGTGACCTCACTGGAGTCCCACCTGGCCAAGCTCTACGCGCCCGCACCTGGAGCTGGCTGCAGTGGTCTAGAGGCTGAATTTAAGGTCCGACTGTGTGTTCGTGCTGCCTTTCAGCCTTCACTCATCTCTTTCCTGCGTCAAAATCTGATCAGTCCCAACTCGTGACTTCCAGAAACTGACATCTATCAAGATTCAGAATGATAAGATGAGAACGGGCAACCTACCCGCCAACATGAAGAAGAACCGAGTCCTACAGATCATCCCATGTAAGTGGTGGAATTACAGGAGCGAGGGATTCCTTTAAGTAGGGAAATAATCAAGGTGAATGCTAATTACTGTCTGGCAGACGAGTTCAACAGAGTCATCATTCCAGTCAAAAGAGGAGAGGAGAACACCGACTACGTCAATGCCTCTTTTATTGACGTGAGTGACTCATGTGGTCCCCAGGGGTTTTAAGCCATCTTTTAGGTTATTTTTTGCTTTTTTTTTTTTTCCATTTCCTTCATCTTCCTTTCTGTTCACAGGGGTACCGTCAGAAGGACTCCTACATGGCGAGCCAGGGTCCTCTGCAGCACACCATGGAGGACTTCTGGAGGATGATCTGGGAGTGGAGAAGCTGCTCCATAGTCATGCTTACAGAGCTGGAAGAGAGAGGGCAGGTGGGTGGATGTGCGCGCGCTCAAGAGAAGGCCACGAAACGCGGGGGAGTCTCTGTCTTTTCAGGGAGTTTAACCTTACTATGTCCCATTTCCTGCAGGAAAAATGCGCCCAGTATTGGCCCAGTGACGGGACAGTCGGTCTACGGCGACATCTCTATTGAGATAAAAAAGGAGGAGGAGAATGAGAGTTACACAGTGCGTGACCTCCTGGTCACCAATACCAGGGTAAGACGTGAGGAAGCACGAAAATCAGTACCTATCAGTTCTTCATACAGCACACGTTCGTCTGTTCTTTCTGCCTTTCGCCACATTTTCAGGAGAACAAGGCCCGAGCGGTGCGCCAGTTCCACTTCCACGGCTGGCCAGAGGTGGGCATCCCCACCGACGGCAAAGGCATGATCAATTTAATCGCAGCCGTGCAGAAACAGCAGCAGCAGTCAGGTAACCACCCCATCACGGTGCACTGCAGGTGAGCTCCCCCACCAAGCCAGAACAACAAAGGCGCGTCACTCTTTGATTGACTCCGGCTTCCCTCACTCCCTCTGCGTTTCATTTCAGCGCTGGTGCTGGTCGGACAGGGACCTTCTGTGCGCTGAGTACGGTCCTGGAGAGGGTGAAGGCGGAGGGCATCCTGGATGTGTTCCAGACAGTCAAGAGTCTCAGACTGCAGAGGCCCCACATGGTGCAGACACTGGTGAGGCCTCCTGGGACGATGTTTCCGCCTGCCTCGTCTGAGAATTCCTGAAACTACTCTTAGCTGTAGCATCAACAGGAGTGTTTTGTCTTTCCCTCCCTAGACGTACTTTCAAATAACAAGTGTTTCCGTGTTTCTTCCTCCTCCGCAGGAGCAGTATGAGTTCTGCTACAAAGTGGTCCAGGAGTATATCGATGCCTTTTCTGACTACGCCAACTTTAAATAGGGACCGCCCGAGTCAGCGGATGTCCTCTCATGCTCCAGACAAGCCTAATGCACCCAGCAGAACACACACGTCTACACACGTAAAGAGCCGCTTTTTTTCTTATGGGGGGGTTTTTTTGTGCTTTTTATTTGAACAAAGACTCATCACATCTTGACCTGTGGATGGGATCAACTGCCCTGAGGAAAAGGGAACCGAGCACTCCAGCCAAAGAACAGGGCAGTGAAGTTGGATGGAGAAAGTAACTGAGATGCCTTCTTGAATATTTTGTAATATTCTTGTTAATATCACCCCTCACCCCACCCTCCCATATAAATTTGTACAGATACTTACTGTGTTGCATCTTTTCACTTTGAGTTCAGACACAGTTTTGAGTTTAATGTATTTTTATTTTATTGGTAAATATATATATATATATAAAATAATTATATATAGTATAAATCAAAAGCTTTGGATGCTAATGTAGAAAGAAAAATCCAGAGTAGAGGTTCTCCCCCCCCACCACGTTTGACCATAGAGACGCTTTTATCGTAAAACAGACGCACAGTAGCAACACGTGGTAGCAGAATCCTGGGTTCAGGGGCAGCGAACAATAATGCAACAAAGAGGACAAACAAAAGCCATTTTAATGGAACGGTTACTACCGTTTTTTTTCCCCTGATGACATTCTGGAAGGGCAAAGGTCACCCACTCTCTGCACAAGCTCAGATAAACACACTCGCAGTTGGAGCCGCTCCGCCTTTTTGGTTGTTGACGTCATGTGAAGCGACTGGCTGGAGACTGACGTTGATATGCTGAGGTTCTCCAGTCCGTGTTTAAACCGTCAGCTGTCCAGGCTCCTGTAGCCGCCCAAATTCCCGGACTGACCTTAAAGGACTTTGCCTGGTCAAGCTTTATATGTAAAATCCAGTTAACTTCATTAAAACTCCTAATTACAGCGTGTGACGGAAACAAACAGCTATTTACCACCACGTTTTGTTGTTTACAGACACGTCAGTATTTCTTTTTGTAATGCAACATTTCTGAATGACTTCCCTTATTAACTGACATTTCGCGATGTCTTTATCCGCCTTGAAACACTGTGCTGTACTTTTACTCCTCTTAAGAACAAAAAGGCTTTTTTTCATTCACCTTACACAGTCGGCATTGACGCGGAAGAATGTTTCTTTATGGGACGTGCTGTTGCTAGCATAGCAATGGATGGTTTGTTACTTTTAACGTAGGCGCGTTCCATGCAGTGGTGGCTAAACGCTTTTATTTTTTTGGCTGTACTGTGAGGACACCAAGACTTGAACTGTGTGCGAGGGAGCCGCTTGTTGTTGTTTGTTTTCCTTGTTTAGATGAGGTCAATGCAGGGTTTTAAGAGAAGTCCCAGTTTCCACTCAGGAAATGACACAATAGGACTTTTTTAAATTCTGAGCCTCAAGCACATGAAATCACAAATGATATTTCTTTACCGTTTTTGTTTTTTTTTTAATTGATTTTTTTTTTTACGTAGATATTTAGGTGAAAACAGTCCCGCGATTTTTCATGATTTCGTGAACACCAGCGCTCCAATGTGCAAAAGAAGGCGGGGAAATACAATCAGTTCAAACCTGGATGTCTCTGAAGGGGGATTCACTTCCAGCGGGATTGCTGGAACGCTCGTGCGCCGTTTGCCCCTAAAGCAAAGCCTTCAAAAACGACCAAATCTGGGAGCAGTAGTTCAGGTCAAGAGCAGCACAGTGTCAAACCCTCCTCCGGAGCAGACGCTTTAGTCGCCCCCATCACCCCATCACAAGTGCCCGCGCTCCTTGTCAGGTGCCATAGCGATCGAGTTTTTGTGTGGCAGGTTCCATCCTATCGGTTTGTTGTGCGCTTGAATCGTCCGACCACTTTGTCTCGCTTCGTCCGATCTGTGACGCCGTGCCAACCCACGAGACCCGCTATTTTGCTACTAAAGTGGAACATTTTAAAGTGCCTCAGTGTGTGTATCAAAGAAAACATCCTCTATTTTAAAAATAGGAGGTGAAATTGAGTTGGCTTTTTGTGTGATGACAAATGGCCCAAGACCGGCCCCCTCCCCGTTCCTGTCGCATCCCCCCTCCCTGATGGCGCAGATACGTTAGGGCCACTTCCTTTGGGAATTTAAATTCCACTTAGTCGTCTTCTTTCCATTCCATTTCATTTATGTGACGTTGATTGGAACAGTTGTGGGCACCTCAGCCTTGAAGCAAAATTCCTTTTTTTTTTTTTTCCTTTTTCCTGGAGAACCCATCCCCCCATCCCTGTTAGACATCCATTCATTCCTGGGGCCCTGCCATAGAGAAGCATTCCCGAGTATTCCTCCATTTTCGGACGCCGGAGTGGTGGAGGGACAGAGTCCGACTCTGCTCTTCGTCCCTCTTTCATGTGTCCTTTCATGTCTTCTGTCCTTCCTTCCCTGCAGCTCCATTTTCACGCGCTCTGCTACCGTTTTCGGTCACCCTTTTGTACATAGTGTAATGTTATTTATGTCATTCCTGTCTGCCGTCTCTGCTTTTCTTTCCCTGCTCCCCTTTTTTTACAATCTGTATATTGAACTGTATCGGGACCATTTTCAGTTGTGTTAGAAATATGTCGTTTTGGCCATTTTAAATTTGGTTCGGTCGTCTTGATTACACTGTTCTTAAATTGCCCAAGTTTGTTTTAAATGTTTTATTATCAACATTTGAAAATATGTGTATATAATTATATATATGACTAAAATTATATATAATTATATAAGCCAAACGGCCTTTCTCAGCAAGATACTGTTCAAACCTAATAAAGTGCTTGAGATTTTATCTCTTTTCCGGGTCCTTAAATGCCTCATTCTTTGGCTTCTCGTTTACGTCAGGACAGCCGGACGCTCATTACAGCTCTCTCCTCCTAGACGAAGAATGATGGGATGGCACGGCCGCGCCACTAGAAGCTTTTTTAAAGGGTTTCCAATCCGATTCACAATCATCAAATAATAATAGACTTCTTCCCTTTGATAAATAATGAATTGGGTTGTGAGGACAGCAGCACCTGCAGAGAGCGTTTATAGGTTTGATGATACTGGTATTCTTCCAGTGTACGGGTTTTTTTTGTGTGTATTTGTAGTACGTCTCCGACTTTGAAGATCTAAACTCGGACAGAGCGATGAAGGGTGTGACACCGGTAGACTTGGAGTATGATTGACAGGTGTCCATTGTGAGACACGGGCGCTTGCGTCGGCGTTTTTTTTTTTTTCACGAGTCGTCATTTCCTGCGTCTCCTGCTCCACTAATCGAGGGTTTGACACCAGCTGGGATTCCACAGTGTTTGTTCCCCTGTCACCTGTGTTTCCCGACCGTAAGGTCACCTGCGGGTGTGTGGGGTCGATTACATTCTGTGTTAGCGTGAGATTAGTGTCGCCACCTTTTCGCGTGATCATGTGACCCTGGGAATTTTAGACTTTTTGTTTTCCTCAGAGTTCGTGTGCGTGGCAGTAAAAGTGGACAAGGGTGCAAATGGACATCCGTGAGGTTTTAGCGCTGTTTGCAGGGGTAATTAGAGCCGGCCACGTTCCCCAGACCTCCAGGTCCTCCAGGAACATTGGCTTCACCTCTGGGGACAAGAGGGAGCAGAGGGGTCAAGGAAGGGCAGCACAATCAGAGGAGGACAACATCAATGTGCGCTGGGAGGCGTCTGACTGGCCCTATATAGAGAAGAAGTGGCGGTTGAAGGAAATCTTTGTAGCGAACGGTCTCAAGAAAGCGAGTTGCCAGAGAGGAACGGAAGGGTCTGCAGCGGAATCGACATCTGGAGACGCGTGAGGTGAGAAACCTGTTGGGACCAAGGTAAAGATGTTAGTCAGCATTTCCCATTTACCTTAATCCAGGGTCGTTGATCTTAACAAGCGTCTGCCTGCACCTTTAGGTGGGATTACCATGCATGCACCTCAGCTGGTTTTGCTGCTTGGTCTGCTTCTGTGCTCAGGAGCTCACCTGTCCAACGGCCAGCACTGGTCCCATGGCTGGTACCCGGGGGGCAAACGGGAACTGGACCCTTTCAGCCCCTCAGAGGTCAGGATGGGCTTTTTAGGTGTACTGGTGACATCCTTGTTCTGTTTACTGAACTGACTCCGATTACAAACGTGTGCGTCCTTTTCTCAGATATCAGAGGAGATTAAATTGTGCGAAGCTGGAGAATGCAGCTACTTGAGACCCCAGAGGAGGAACGTTCTGAGGAATATTCTCGTAAGAGAGCTCAATCTGATTCCATGAAATTAATCTGAAATCATGTAAATGGTTAGATGTGACATCAGATGTTTGTCATTGTTGTAATTGTTCCTTTTGCACTTAACAGTTGGATGCCTTAACCAGAGAACTCCAGAAAAGAAAATGACATCATTCTACCATTCTCGGTGACGCTTGTCTTTAATGTCCTGCTGTAAAACAATTTTACTGTCGTTTTGGTCGTATATGTTAGAATTGACATCACTGTTAAGGCTTTAAACTGAAATTTAAAATTGTGACGTCCTCCAATAAAATCAACTATTTTGATTAGAACTTTGTTCATTATGAAGACGTGACTGTATTTGATAAATGTAACGTAAATGTAAGTTTTAATGTACTTGTGCCATGACTGGGACGGCGAAGCGTGAAGGTAAATAAAGCATCATGGCCGCCATCACTGCGCATGCGCAGAGGAACCTCAGAAAGATGGAGGATTCGAGAGTCTGCGCTCCGCTGCTGGCGGAGTCAGACGCTCAAAATAACACCAGCAGAACCCAATACGGGAGTTCTGTCACAGATGCTGACAAAGTAATAAACACTAACATAGATAGCACCAAGTTTGAAGGTGAGTGTTTCTTAGAACACGCAAATACAACTGTCCGAAGCTCCGGGCCAGCCCTCGGCCGTAGCTATGGGGCTAGCCGTCCGCGGTGGCCGGGCTAGCCGTCCTCCGTGGCCGGGCTAGCCGTCCTCCGTGGCCGGGCTAGCCGTCCTCGGTGGCCGGGCTAGCCGCTTGGCTACCGCCGTGACCTCCGCCGTCTAGCGTTAGCTGTTACGTTACCGGATAATGTTCACACATTTTGTTTTTATTCGAAAATGCGTAGTCCGACAAACCACCCATATCTTCCCCGAAACACCTTGGAACCATAAATGGGCGGTTTGGTGGTTAACAGAATCAGCTGGAAAACCGAGACAACAGCTTACTGATAGGAAAGATGGACTTGCGATTTAATTTTACACACCTGGGTCAACGAAAGTGTTTTAAAAAACGAGATATCCCTAGAATGAGCGGTAGAAGGCAGATGTTTGGGTCCGAGGGCAGCGTAAATGCTGGTGCCAGTTTATAAAAAGGTCGGTTTAAGTTGACCCACCAGCTGATTTTATACAAACTTACTCCAAAAACCCCATCAATTAAATTGCCCCAAACGCCTGAACATTTTTACACCTAAAAAAACCCACTTCAGAGGTTTGCAGTAAGTTTCTCTTCTTTTTTCTGTCGTTTTTTAAGCTGCGTCATATTAAACTGATGTTGTCAGTGATCTGATCTCTTCTAGAATCTGTTTTCAAACTTTCCACTCAGAAAATCCACAACCCTGATCAATATTTTAAAAGCCCAAATATGCTGATGCTGTTTTTTAAACAGCCGTTTTCCTGTGCAGGATATAATTTATAGCTGGACCTATTAAAAGTAGTAGGTTCTATTCATTTTAACCAAAAATTGTGATGTTCTAGTTTGTTTGTTTTTTTAATTTCTGTCACTAATGTTGAAAACCAGTGTTCAGGTAATCACAATAAGTTAGGCAACGTTTAAATAAATAAAAAAGGAGTGAACATGTGCAATAAAACAAATCTAACTTTCTCAGTCTCTTGAGTCCCATTTAAACCTACGAGTTTGGGACATTTGTGGTTTGAGTAACACTTTAAGAGAAGAAAAGAAGTTTAAAAGTATTAAAAAAACCCTTTAAATGACCTAGCTTTGACTATTTTCTCCGTTACCAGGGGTGAGGAGGGATGAAGACCTCCTGAAGGACCTCCTCGCCGATGACTACTGCCATGTGTGTGAAGCGGTGCTGCTCTTCGAATCCCAGCGACTTTCCCATTATGAGGTGTGTGTGTGTGTGTGTGTGTGTGTGTGCGCGCAATTCAGCCCGTCCAACGACCTGACCCAGTCTTCTGCCCTCCCCAACCCAGGGTAAAAAACACGCTCAGAGAGTCCGGGTGTATCTTCAGACCAAGAAGGCTGGAAAGAGAAAGAGAGCAGCTGCGTGGGCCCAGGTCAGCGCCGGCGCAGGCGCCCGTAGGTTCCTCCCGCAGGTGACGGAGGCGTTGAGCAGATGCCTGGTTTGTTTCAGCAGTGGAGGCCGGACGAGGACCACGTCTGCCGCCTGTGCAACATGGTCTTCAGCTCCCACATGGTGGCGACGTCTCACTATGAAGGCAAAGTCCATGCGAAGAACATGCGTAAACAAGGTCTCCAGAGCCAGGGTGTGTGTTTATGGGACGGGAAAGGTCCAGTGTTTTGAAGAAGAAGAGGTTTTACGCTGATATCTGTCCGGGTCGTAGACAGGCGCCCTGGGACGTGGCCGGTGGGTGAGCCAGTCAGCACGTCGGCCCAGGACCTGCCCCTGGACCAGCAGGTCTCCGCCTCGTCTCCCAACGCGGAGGAGGACCCCAAGGACCCGAACAGGCGCTGCTCCCTGTGCGCTGCCACCTTCAACAACCCCCGCATGGCTCTGCAGCACTACAACGGACGGAAGCATCAGAGGAACCTGAGCAGGCGGGAGCTGCTGAAGGGGCTTGAAGACCAACTCAGGCAAGGTAACCCGGGGCGACGGCGGGCCTCCGGACCCCACCGGGCCAGGAGGGTCCTTCCTTTCCCGCCCCTGAGTGCTTTTCTCCCGCCTACAGCCGACTGCCTGATGTGTCAGATATGCGACGTGCAGTTGAACTCAGTGGAGATGTTCCAGGCCCACATGCAAGGAAGCAAACACCTGAGCAGGTGAGAGGAAGTAACACACACACACACACACACACACACACACACACACACACACACACACCCCTGCTGTCGCGTCAGGAGGCTCTGATGTTCGTGTCTCCGCCCCCAGGCAGAAGAAAGTGGCAGACCTGTGCAAAAGCCAGCAGAAGGTCTACGGCACCTTCGCCGACGAGCTGTCGGATTATATCCAGATCCAGAAGGCTCGCGGAATCACCCCGAGGCTTCCAGCTCTTCCTCCCAAGGACGGGCAGCAGCAGGAGAAGAGCAGAGGAGGAGACAGGGTCGGCGGGGGGGAGGACGCAGACGTGGGCCCCCTGATTGGCTCTGACAGTCCAGCTGGGAGAGGTCCCCCTCCAGGAATGGGCCCCCTCAGGCCGTCCCGCAGTCTGGCCTTGATGAGACAGAAGCGCAGGATGTCCTCCCCGCCGCCCCCCCCCCCTCTTCCTCCTCCTCCTCCTCCTCCTCCTCCTCCTCCTCCTCCTCCTCGTCCTCCTACCTGTCCTCCGACAGCAGCGGCACGGGCGCCAGCGAGGACAGCGGACGCAGGAGAGAGAGGAGGCGAAGGGAGAGGACGAAGACGGAGGAGGGCAGGGAGGGGTGGAACAGGGGCAAACTGGGGGATTCGGAGGAGAGGAGGAGGAAGACGAGGAGAGGTCAGGGCCGGCCGAGAGGACAGGACAGGAGGCATCGGGCGGAGGATGCCGAGCCTGCCCCGGAGGAAGGAGTGATGGACGCGCCCAGCAGACACAGACACAGGAGGGAGAGCAAGAAAATGAAGGACAGCAGGACGGAGGAGGAGAGACTGTGGGACGACTCCATTCTGGGCTTCTAACTGCCGAACGGCGTCTTGAGCTCGGCCGTTCTCATGGAAACGGCTCCAGCGTGAGTGTGAGGAGTGTGAGGAGTGTGCCGACCTCCGCCAGGGTCAGCGTTCCTCCAGAGGTCAGGTTAGGGTTGAGCGTCTCCTCCTGGGCTCAGCAGAGCTGCTGAAGTCTGCTAGCCGTCAGGAGGAACGCTGCCGTTTTTAAATTGGTGCTAGAAAAATAAAATGTTGTCACAGCCTTAAATTATTGCTGCGCGTGTGTGTGTGTGTGTGTGTGTGTGCGCGAGAGCTGCCTAGCCACCATGAATGGGTATTTGAATAGATTGTTACTTTTACACCTATTTATCAGTCTTTATATTTCTTTTCATGTAGAAATACATTTTTTTTTTCCTCATTGTTTTGCACGTTTTGTTTGCTGAGTGTGTGAGCTCTGTACCATGTGACCTGTGGCTGCTGGCATTGCCGCCGGCCGCCTGTTGGGGGCGCCGTTGAGCTACTTTGAGAGCCAACGCAATAAAAAGCAGATGTGGGCGTTTTTCTTCAACGTTTTGTCAAAGTTCTGTTAAAAGGATGATGAAAAAGGTTCAACACACACACACACACATGCACAAACACAACTTATAAACAAATAATATCTTGTATTATAACTGGTTCCATGGCAACAGGTGAAATATGGAGGCTTTCTGAAATGAACTTCCATTTTCTCCGTTGCATGCGTATCACAGAATATTAAGGTTTTTATTTGTTCGAAGCTTTAATCAGATGAAGGTGTAGAAACTGAAATGCGAGGCAGATGCCGCAGAGGTGCTGCGACGTGCTCCGAAGCCCCCCAAAGTTCTCCTGTTTTCAAAGAATCCTGTGGTCTCGCTCGCTGCTCGGCTCCAGGGCCTTGCACCCATGTGGAGCCCATTCCACCCACATCCTCCCTCCCCCTGAGGCCCCCCTCCAGGCGGCTGCGCGCCCCAACCTGCCAGAGATGAAACACGCCGCAGGGATGTTGGGTAGGCCGGTGTAAGTCCAGGTCGTGGAGGAGCAGCCAGACCAGAAGCAAAAGAAAGAACTAAACCGCGGCCGTTTGGATTTAGCTCCGTGTTCTTACAACAAGAAGTTCAAACTGTCATATTAGTTTTTTAATTCTAAGTTTTTTTTTCCAAAAGATTATTTTAAACAATTAAATTTAGCTCCACGCTGGTGTTTAGGTGACTTTTTGTCTCTGATTTAGCCTCCAAATGCTACGTGCTCTCAATATTTCACACAGAATTTAATGCGAAATACAAAGAAAATAATCCCACGAGAGGGTTGGATGCGGCGGCCCCTGCTCCCGTTGGGTGCTCTGCAGCGGTGCCTGGTGCTGCGCATGTAGGCCTGTAGGTCGAACACCTGGGTGGAGACCACAGCTCCATCACCTGCTGCTCCGTCAACCTACTACTGGGTTTGATGGTGCAGTTTGCCGCACGGCTGAGCCTCGAAAGCTGAAAAATAAACGAAAGAGCCAACGAAAAATGCCGATTCAATCCTGCGTGAGTTTCTCTGTTCATTAGCTTTGGGCCGTTTTGGTTGAAAGCGCGCCAGTACAGCCGATTCAGGCCGTCGGTGGTGTTGAGCGCCAGCGGCTGCTGCGTTCTGATTGGATCTCGGGGCGTGACCTCGTCAGCACGGGGCCCTCCGAGTCTTCGGTCCCTCCCATCATCTCAGCAGATAGACGGCAGGAAGAGAAAAGTATCAGCAGCATCCGCCAGACACACACACACACACACGGGCCCCGGCGCCAGAATGATCCTGCTGACCCTGGCGTGGAGCCTGCTGATGGCGTCTCAGGCATCAGGTGAGCGGGGGGCCTGGGCAGGGGGGCCCGAGCGGGGGGCCCGAGCGGGGCCTGACGGTTCTGTGTTGTGGCTCCGGTGGGACCGTCCGCTGACGGAAGCGTCCCCGTGTGCTGATCCTGTCTCTCTTTGAATCTGTCATGTCTGAAGGGGCCTGACGGAGCCGTTTTTCATAGTTTGCACGGAAGTTCTTTCATTTCTTTTCTGTGATTGAAACTTAGCTTCCGTGTGATCATATAGATGTTATTTTTGTGGATTTTGTTTGGAAAACCTGCCAATGGCCGGCCCGAGGAGAGTAAAAACGTGAGCGACTGTGTGGAAGGTAGATTAAGGGGAGGATATTGGTGGATGACATGAAGACAGAGTGTGTTTGCGTCTGTGTTCTGCTCCAGATCGACCTGCGATCGCTCATTTTAACCCGTGTTCAGACTCCTGGTGTAAAGAAAAGCATGTTTGGTCGTCCCTGCACGTAGGGAACATCAAATGAAATGTTTCAAAAATAAAAACCAAACGATCCCGAAAGCCTTTTAGCAGCGTATCCGCCTGTGTGGGTCACTGACCCCCCGACCCCTGGCGCCCGGCCTTTGACCTTTGGACCGGTCTCTCTTGTTCCCGCAGACGTGAACCTGATCCTGGAGCAGGACAAGCCGGTGGCTCTGTACCCCGACCTCTTCAGCGAAGCCCTCATCCACTGCACCGACGGGAACCTGCAGCCCGACGCTGTCTACTGGTTCCGCACCCTGCTCCCCGCCGCCGCCGCCGCCCGGGCCCAGTTCTTGGGCAAGTTGAACAACGCTGACGTCTTCAGCCCCGGGGAAGGCGTGAGCAGGGACCGGTTCAAGTCCAGGAAGAAGACCAAGAACGTGTTTTCGCTGAAGATCATAAACGTGACGGAGGAGGACGCGGGGCTTTACTCCTGCGTCATGAAGGACAGGAAGGCCACGGAGGTGTGGAAGCCCGGGGTCCTTCTGCTGCCCGGAGGTTCGTGGGGAGGCCGAAACCTCCGGCTGCACCCTGCTCGATGGGCGGCCGCGTTAACATTCCTGAAACACGCTAGAAATGCACGTTGTTCTTTTGATCACGATGCTGCTTTAAAGGGATGAACTATTTTAAAGCGGTGTTTGATGCAGTGCCGTAGAGCTTAGGGCTGAAGAGGAGCAGAACTCCTCTCCAGCACATTTTGAAGGCAAATATCATCTCTTTTTTTTTTTTTTTGGTCGTTCTACGTTTGCCAAATTACATAATTTCGTTCAGTTTTAATTTTGTGAAATTAAGCACGAAGGAGAATCGTTTGAAATCTCCAAAGAGGGAAATACTTGAATTTCTGACTTTATTTTGGCGGGACAATTTCAGACTTTGGAAAAACAAGAGTTTAAAAAAAAAAAAATCCGAGTTTGAGGACAGGTGTCTGGTTGGGGGGGCGCCTGCACGCAGCCCAGTGATGAAGGCGACGCGCCGGCGTCAGACTCTGTTCATGGCCGAGGGTCGACGGTGGACACCCCGGTGACGCTTTGCTCTTCTTCTCCCAGTGATCCCACCAACCTCGCCTCCGACCACCACCACCAGAGCCACCGTCAGGCACATCTGCCGCTGCTCGCCTCGCGGTAAAGCAGAAGAAGAGCACAAACTCCTCTTTTCTCAAATGTCCGTCTAGGTTTCGAGCTCCGGACCGCTTTGAACGCTGCCTTTTTCCCTGCAGATGGATGCGGCCCCCTGGTTCTGTGGCCCTTGGTGGGAACGGCGGCGGCTTTAGCGCTGACGCTCCTCTGCACGCTCTACTACTTCAGCCGTGAGTAGAGGCCCAGTCCTGGTCCCGTCCCCAGTGAAAAGCCCTTCGTATCTGACCTGACCTCTTCCCCATCGCAGGGCTGCCCAAAAAGTGCCGTCACCGCTTCGTGAAGTAAGTGGAGGACTGAAAAATGTCACCATTCCTGCGGTCGGTCGGATGTAAAGTGTTTGTGTTTCAACCCCTTCAAGGAAAAGGCAGCTGACCTAAAGCGCCGCCGGCTCGTCTGGATCCAACGTGAGTACGTGTGTGTGTGTGTGTGTGTGTGTGTGTGTGTGGAATCGGATGCATTTCTATTTATTTCTGCTGTCGCATCAGGACCTTTTGTGTGTGTGTGTGTGTGTTGCAGTATTAAATCCACGCTAACCCAAAGGGCCCCGAAGATCTGCGAGCGATTGTTCCCTGGCGTCACCGGCTACACACACACACGCTCAGCTCTCAGCTGAGGTCTAATTTATTGTTTAATAAATATATAGATATATATTTTTTTTTTGATCCACCAAGATGACGCCATCGTTTCTGGTCCCTTTAGTTTGCTAGCAGGGAGTGGTTCTTATTTTCTTTTCATCTTAGCTGAAAACAGACCAGTTTATTATCCATCTCTCTTTTATTTTGTTCTGTTTTTTAACACCAGTTGATTGTTGTGTAATTCTGTTCGAATAATAAACTATTTCTAATAAATCCAGCGTCCGTGTTCACGTTAAAAAGCTATCGTTGAGGTTTTCTGCTGCTGATAAACGTCAGGGAGGGAAGAGACGAGGCGGGGGGGGATGGAACACACACCTTTAATGGAGCGAAACAACGTCGAGACGTCAGGATCGTCAAAGGAGATGAGAAGCTTTAATGTGCACGCGTGCACGGAGGAGCTAGAGAGCTCTGGGAGTGGGTGTCGCACATCCATCGTCAATATTGGTTTTTTGGCGGAAGATGAGTAGGTGAGCGACGGAGTCGGGCTCCTTTTGATGCGCAAACACACTTCAGTTTGTGCAGTTTCTGCCTTCAGAAACATTAGTACCATTATGAGACACACACACACACACACACCTGTGCAAACGACTGAGTTGGTGGTTGTTCGGGTCCCGGGGAGTGTGAGGGACCCTTTCCTGTGTGTGTGTGCCTACAGAGCTGCGTTCACAGATGCTGTCGCTCATCTTCAGCTTTGAGCTGAAACAAAAGAACCACAAAGGCGCCGCAGAGACGACCACAAGCTCAGGAGAGAACGTCGCACTTCTGAAGACTCCAGGCAGAAGAAGAGCTTTCAGAAAAGCCTGCTCACAGCCGGTGTGTGTGTGTGTGTGTGTGTGTGTGTGTGTGAGGTACCAGGACGGCTCATTAGAAGATGGCACACGACCGAATGTTTGCGTGTGTGTGTGTGTGTGTGTGTTGGTTCTCATCCGTTACTTCCACAAAATGGAGAAAAAGAGCCAACGCTGAGCCCACTCTTCCTCCTTCTCGGCTTCCAGCAGCAGCCCACCTCCACCTCACCCACCCAAAGGTCCCCCCACAGCCCCGCGGACGAGCGTCCGTCCAGGCCGAGACCCGCGAGGATTCTAGAAAAACCCCGTCAGCAGATCAGCAGCTGCTCCACACGTCAAACAGTGTCGAGAACAACGTGTTTGTCCAAGCATTTTTATTGCGACCACTTTGCTGGAATAATCTTAAAGACAAAAATACATCAAATGATAATTAAACAGAAAAATGTGAAGCATAAAACTTGTTTGGTGAGATAGTTGACCGGTGTGTGTGTGTGTGTGTGTATGTTAATACCTCATTTCTTATTCTATTTTATTATGTGTAGATAGAGGGTTTTTTTTATATATTTATTGTTCCTATTCTTCCATCTCTCTTCTATATACTATACTATTCTATACTTATTTTTCCTGTAAATACTTTGCTCATATTATTCTCCTGCTGCTGCTGGAACGGTCCAGTTTCCCCGTTGTGGGATAAATAAAGATATTCTTTCTATTCTATTACCCACATGGTTTCATATATCATGTTCAGCACAGTACTGGTGTGTATATATATATATATATATGTATATGTTATTTGTGTATATAGGGTTTGCCATATTTCTTCTTAATATTTTTTTACTTTGGTTCATTTTCTTGAAGTCTTTCTAGTCTTGTTTTTTTCTGAACACACGCTGCTGCTGGAACGCTACAGCTTCCCTATTGTCGTTGGTCGTTAGCCTTCTCCTTCTTGTCAACAGGTTTTTTGTCTTTAAAAATTCACTTTCTGTGAGTCTAAGAGGCCTCCTGCTCGTTCGACGCGACAAAACCAAAGAGCATCTGTCAGGATGTGCAGACGCAGCACTAAGCCTGTGAAACCCGGTTAGACGTGGCCAAACGGGGCCGTCAGCTGTGTCGGCTCGAGCTTCCGTTACGGTAAACGCCGAGGCTGGAGGTCATCTCAAAGGTCAAGGAAGACAGTGAACATTAACGTTTATCTGCATGGAAGCTCCTTTTGGTCCCACCAAACGTGGACAAACGCGTCTCCACGGAAACAAGATCCTGGCAGGAGAAGCAGGTCCGTGACAGCAGCAGCAGACGCCTCCTCCTGGTCCAGATGCTCTGGTTCTACTCACTCCTGTTGCTGTTGCTCCTGGCTGGTCGCATCTTCATCCGTCCCAGAATATTCCTGAAGCAGCAGGAGACAGGTGGAGGAGACGGGTGGAGGAGACGGGTGGAGGAGACGGGTGGAGGAGATGGGTGGAGGAGACGGGTCCACATGCTGCTGCTGCATTTACAGGCTAATAAAACCTCTCTGGAGGTGCTTCTTCTCTTGACGTTCCTTGGTCACCCCCCTAACACACACACACATACACACACACACACACTCACATACACACACACACACACCGCACACAGATGTCAGTTTCATTTTGGAGCCCCCCTCCTGTGTGACTAAGACAGGGAAGCCCAAGCAGGTGTCTGTGTGTGTGTGTGCGTGTGTGTGTGTGTGTGTCTGACTCAGACCTGAACCAGCCATGTGGAAAGGTTCAGGGTCTAACTGAGACCGGGGTCTCCCTTCTGCCCCCAGCGTCAACAGAATCCCCCCTTTAACGAAAACACGGGCCTTTTCCTTCAGCCAGGAAAGGTCAAAGGTCGTTTATCAGGAACCCAAAAAGTCCAGCAAGACCGAAAAAATAAAAAAAAAACACAAAAACAGACGAGTGGCGGGGCTGTTGACGGGCTGTTGACGGGCTGTTGACGGGCTGTTGACGGGCTGTTGACGGGAGCAGAAGCAGAGCAGTCGTTCACCCGGCTGTCGTCACTCCCACCCACTACACGCTGGAATCGCCCACTGGTGGGGGAAAATGTCAGGCCTCTGTTGCCCGTTACCAAACCGCTGCGTTTCCACCGAGGGGGCTGTGGGGGGGGCCGGAAACAGGACGGGCCTGGGTTGCGCCATCCACGCTCAGGCAGTGATGCGAAGGAAGTTTCGCTTCCACTCTGAGCTCAGGCGCTGCCGTTTATTTGTCCTTTTTTTTGGTTTTCTCTTTTTCATCAGTTCACACCTCAGAAGCAGGCTCAGAACCCCCCCCTCCCTCTCTCCCTCCCTCCCCCACCCCAGGCTTTCCACTGAATTGGACGTTCCTAATAGCGAACACGCCTCCTGGGGCCTAAAACTATGTTTCCCAGGATGCATCTCTCCAGCACCGGCGGTGACGTCACGGGTGTGGGCGTGGCCAGAGCACCTGGGGTTTGTACCTGCAGGCCTCCCACCCCTCCGGTTCAGAGGTCAAACAGGAACGCTCAGTCGGAGCGAGGGTGGAGGAGGAAAGAACGCATCTCTGCTCCCCGCCACCGCCTAGGTGGTCTGCTTCCTGCCCTGTGAACCAGGAAATAACAACAAACAACCGCAGTGGGGGGGTGAGGGGGGTGTGAGGCCAGAGGAGGACTCTGCTGCCCCGGGTGCTCTCCTCCTCGTGGTTCCTGGTTATGGGGGTCACGGGGTGACCTCTCCCGGGCCCCCTCGGGTGCACGGCTGCGTTTGCGCGCCAGCCCCTCGTCGGCGGGCGTCGTGGTGTTTGATGCGCCGGAGGCGTGGGGGGGGCTCGGCTCCACCGCGACCACGACCGTGTTTGCAGGAGGTCTCTGCAACACTTTGCTGCAACCATCTCATTCGATGGCGCCGCAGACGCAGGGTGCAGCTGGGGGCGGGGTCTGGGCCCGGCCCCAGCGTCTCCGCCAGGCTTCGGCGAACTCCCCTAAAGACCAGTCGGGTGGCTTCAGCACCTGTTCGGGGGGGGCTGGTTTTGGCTTTTGCTTTTGCTTTTGCTTCTGCGAGGAGAACATGGAGCCGCGGTGGAGAACCGTCCTGGTGCTCCTGGTCTTTTATCAGAGTAAGCTGGGACGGGCCCCGCCGGTTGGGCCGCGGCCGCGCCTCTCTCGTCCTCTTCGTCGCCGTCGGGCGATAAAAACCGTCCGTTGCTCCTTTTCAGGTTCGGCGTCGACCTCCGGGGACCCTCGGCAGCTGGGCCCTTTGAAAGAAAAGGCCAACGTGGACATCGAGTGCCAGCCCCCGGGGGCCGGCACCGCGGGAACGCTGACCACCTGGTTTCGGGTGCTGAACAAACCCGAGAGGATGGAATTCATCGCCGCGTTCTCCAACTACGTGAGAAAGACGGCGGAGAGCGGGCCCTCCTCCTCCTTCAACTACACTAAGATCAGAAGTCACAAGGTGACCCTGAACTCCTTCAGGAGCGAGCACGACAGCGGCCTGTACGCGTGCGCGGCGCTCGTCAAGGGCAGAGAGCTCAACTTCGGGCCGCTGACCCGGCTGATCGGAGGTGAGTTCGCCAGGAAAGGAGAAGAAGAAGGAGAAGGAGAAGGAGAGAGGAGCGTCTGAAACCCACCCGGCTTCTTCTCCTCCTCAGAACCCGTCAGGCAAACACCCACCGTTGCTCCCACCACTCCCAGTCAGCGGCCAGTCACCAGCGCTCCGGCGTGCACGTGCCCCAGGGGCAAGAGCCTGCGTGAGTGTTTCAGATGAAGGCCCCCCACCCCATCCCCCCCACCCCATCCCCCCACCCCCCAGCCGTCCCGTGACGACTCAACTCGTCTGTTTTCAGGGGACGTCGGCCCGTCGCTCTTCTGCACGCCGCTCATCCTGGGCCCGCTGGTCGCCGCCTGCGGCCTTCTCCTCCTGCTCCTCATCGTCACCACTCTGTACTGCAACAGTGAGCCTCGTCCGCAGCTTCAGGTTGGTTTGTTTTCCGTCTTCGGGGTAACAAATGTGTGTGTTCTGCTGCAGGAATCAGAACCCGCAGGTGCCCGCACCATTACAAGAGAAAGTAAGTGGGACTTCTTTATTTTTTTTTTTTTTGTTCTGTTTGTTTTTGGGCGTCAGGACTACTGAGGATTTTAGCTAAAGTTTAACACGTTTTCATTTTTGAATTAATTCAAAAACTTGCAATTGCAATGTTGCTTTCATTTTTACGTGTTTGCGTTCAAATTCAGAAATTGGTCTCTTTTGGTTGGACCTTCTGCTCTGTAGTCGCCAAATATTTGGGAAACTAAAGTTAAATTACCTGATTATTGATGAACCTCGGAAGGGTTGGTTTTTTTTTTAGTCCTTTTCCTGTGGGTGAATATTTTTTGAGCGTGGTGTTTTCAAAGGCAGCAGCAGGGGCCAAAGGTGTGTGTTTCTGTTGCAGACCTCGGGTGAAGCCTGCTGGAAACAAATGACGACCGTTGGACACGTCGTGTCGAAACGGAGCCGTTTCTGCCGTTGGGCTTCCTTTTTTCATTTAAATGCTCTTTTTGCATCATATTTCTTTTCATCTACCGGTTCACAAATTCTTTTAGAAACTATTTCACAGCTTCAGAAAAGCAAAAACCTCTAAACCCGATGTCGTAATAATGTATTTTTAACTTCAATAGTCTGCTTTAGACTGATGTTTTTTTTTAATTTAAATGTTTGTTTACATCCTTGTTTAGAGATTATGCGTCTGTACATAAATGAAGGAGGCTTTGAAACATTAGTTTTAGTTCAAATAATAAAGTAAACCGCTTTTAAACAGCCGCTGGTGCAGCTTAATTAGGTTTTTTTGTCTCTGCATTAGTGATTTGCTTTTTTCCAGCTCTTTCAAACCGATGTAGAAATAGAATAAATCCTTGTGAAAATGAGCTGCACTTGTTCTCAACGTTTCCTCTGATTTATTTATTCTTCCCACAAACTCGCCGATGTTTGCAAAAATCATTCCTCTGACATCAAATGTGATATTAAAATAGGGTGAAGTTGTTTGACGGGAGCAGCTGGAAGCTGCAGCATGAGAAGACCAAGCCTGGGTAGCACATTTACCATGGGACATCTGTCCAAACGCGCACGCAGACACACACGCACACACACTTGGATTTATTCCTTATTGCATTTTAGCGCTCGACCACACACAGACAGACAGAAATGAAAAAAATCTCTCTCTTTTTGGACTTCATAGTGAAAAGAGCTCTAGAAAAGGAGGAAAATACAGTGTTTTCTAGTCTATAGAGCAAAAGTCTTTCTTTACGTGATACAGAAAGAGTTTAGGAAGCTGCACCTCTGGTACCAGCGGTCTTTTCTTTCCTCTGCGCAGTCTAAGCTGAGCACTCTTCTCCTTCGTCACGGTTCTTTACAGAGAGCAAAAAAGGCACTTTTTTTTTGGAGGAAAGCGAACCACGAATCATGTAAACTGCAGGACGTGTCGTCCCGAACCGAAGCAAACGAAGCTGTAGTGTCTTTATGAGCCTGGCTTTGCACCGAACTACGCCATTGCACAGATACCCGGTGACACGCAACAGGCTTCAGACCCCCCCCCCACCCCCACCTCCAGCGCTCCCCCGGGGTGTGCGGTCGGCTGACGGTCGCCCTGCGACGCGGCGTCTGCTGCGCGGTGCGACGTCCCCGCCAGCTGAGCGCCGCGCCGGGTGAGGAGCGGCGCTCCCCGCTCCTCTTTGGTGGCCCTGGGGGGCCACACTTCCGCTCAGTCTCCGTCCATCCTGTAGCATCAGGTCTTCGCACGACAGAACCCAGAACAGTCTCATCATCAGATACATGACAAAACCCAAGCAATGAAAGGTGCTTCTGCACACAGTGTGTGTGTGTGTGTGTGTGTGTGTGTGTGTGTGGGGGGGGGGGGGGGTTCATCTTTCATCCAGTCCACATCCTTGGCAGTTTAGAAAAATAGATTTATCCACAGAGCAGCTCCCGAAGCCCCCAGACGCAACCTGCAACACAAATGCAGCAGTCGGTAAGAAAAGAAGACACAACGGTTTCTCCTCATCGTGTCGCTCGCTCGGATTTCCGACCAAACTCCGGAGTCGGACCTTTCCCGGCTGTCTAGCTCTTGCGCCCCTTGGTCGTTGACGTGGCGACGACGTCCGAGCTGGTCTTCACCGACGGCGGCTCCTCCGCCGGCTGCTTCTGAAAGACAAGCGGGAACGTTTAGGAGAGTACAGATTTCAAGAGATAAAAGGGGACAAAAGCCGTTTGCATGCAGAGGCTGGAAGAGGTTCCTGCAGCGGAGGCAGCAGAGGGGCACAACATGCAGCCGAGCACTCGCTGGTTCAGGCTCAGACAGAGTTATCAGGGGCCCCGTTTAGCATCGGTGCCACCTGCTGTTCTTACTTTAGTCCGGGACTTTGACTTGCTCTTGCCCTGGAACAGAAGCCTGGGTTAAGCCTGGGTTAAGCTCAACGGCTCCCTGAGGCGGGTGCTGCTACCGATAAGGTCAGTTCACAAACTAAACGCCAGGGGGCGCTCCGCGCCAAGGTCAGAGGTACAGGAGCATTTTAAAGGATCAGAGCAGTTTTCAGTCAGCAAAAACCAGTCACTCTGGTTTGACTGGTGTATCTGTGCGCTCTCACCTTTGCTTTCTGCACGGCGTCTGGGAGCAGAGTGTCAGACAGCGTCTGCAGGACGGGTCCGGCCATCGGCTGGGAGGGACGAAACAGCCGGCAAAGTCAACAAATCCATACGAAAGACGGGCGCTGCAGCAGGGCGGCGAGTCAGGTTTCAATCCTAAGAAACCTGCTGCTGCTGTGGCTGTTTTACCTTCGGCGGTTCCGACTGCGGAGCGGGAGGTTCCTGCCGGGCGGCCGGGGTGACGCTGAAGTCGCCGGACAGCAGATCCAAGGCGGTGTCACTCGTCCATAGTCTGCGACACAAAGGCCAGGACGTCAGCGCTGCGGCCTGCGCCCGCCACCCTGCCGCCTGTTTCGGGGCCTCTTTACCTCCGCCGGCGCGTCTGCTTTCTGCTTTTCTCCCTTCGGAATCTTTAAAAGCAAAGTGCGGAGGTTAGGGGGTCGAAGCCAGAGGCCAGGGGAGGGGTGGGGGAGCGTGGGAGCACCTTGGGGTCCTCCTTGGTGGGGCGGTACTCCGGCGGCAGCGTGTCGTCTCTCTCCCCCGTCTTAATCCACTTCTCCTCCACCACCTTTTTTTCCTGCAAAGACCTGAGGAATCAGAACGTGCGAACGGCCTCCACACCCACACCGAAGGCTGTCTACCTTCACCAGGTCCTTGGGCTCGGCCGGGGCCGGTTGGGGGACCGGTTGGATGTCCTTGAGGGTGTCCGACAGGGCGTCCAGAGGGTCCAGGGTGTCTGCACCCGCTGCCGGCTGGAAGCGCAAAAGCGGCCCACAGAAAAGACGTGAGGAGGGAATAACGACCCAAGGAGGGTCTCGGCTGCGCCGCGTCGACTGTACCTGCCGGGTGGTTTCCATGGGAACGCGGGAAGACTTCGCTGCTGGAGCAGCGGCGCAGGTGACAAAGTCGCCCGCCAAAGCGTCCAGAGCGGCGTCTGCAGAGGCCTGAGGAGGGACAGGACAGCCATCAGCACCGCCCGGGACTCAGACTCACCGTCCTAGACGAGCAAATACCTGGGCAGGTGGAGCCGAGGGGGCGGGGCCGGGAGCTGAGGGGGCGGGGACAGGAGCCTGGACAGCCGGAGCTGCTGAGGAGGACATGAAGTCCCCTGATAAAATGTCCAGAGCGTCTCCAGTGCTCATGCTGGGCTGCAGGAGCAGGAGAAAGCATTAAAAACACATTTATATTGTTTTTACGTCAAATATGTCTGAGATTCTGGCTTTAACGCAACCTCGGAATCACCTCACCTCAGGTTTGGGAGCAGGAAGCTTCTTCAGCTCCTCCTCCTTGAACCTGTAGTCTGGAGGAAGGGTGTCGTCCCTCTCTCCCACACGCACGCCCTTCTCCTTCTTCAGTTTGTCCTCCTGTGAAGAGAAACGAGGAGATTTGGTTAAAATAAACAGCACCCACCCATCCACCCATCCATCCACCCATCCATCCATCCATTTCCCGGTTCCCGTACCGACACCAGATCCTCAGGTTTCAGTTTGGGGGACTGGGGTCTTGGTGTGTCGTCGGCCAGCGTCTCGCTCAGAGCACTGAGGGCATCGTAAGGGATGGACTGGCTCTGAGGGGAGGAGAGGAGTTATGAGGAGACAGAAAAAAGAGGAGGTTCAGAACAGGAAAATGGCTTTACGGGATTTAAAACGGCCACGGTGTTGCGTTCTTCCAGAGGACAGACGGTTACCTGCAGGGAGAGAGGCAGACGCTGATGGACATGTTCAGGGTGGACAATCACTCACACACACACACACACTTTTACCTGTGGTGTCTTCTGTGTGGGTGGAGGGGCAGATGCCTGCACTCTGGGAGCTTTGGTTGGAGCTGATAAATCCGCCACTTTGACGTCAACCTGAAAGAAGAGCAAGTTTTACTGATCACTTTTAACGCACAAAAGAGATGAGATACAAATTCAGACTACATCTGTGTTAGAAAATACAAGGAAAAGAAACGATTCAATATGAGGATAAACCATCTCTGCGGAAGACTGAAATAAATACCAGAATATGAGATAAATAAAAAAATATGAGATATTTGAGGTTTAAACCACATGTTAAATATAACAGGCCTATAACCAGAAAAATAAACAGTATATCTAGGTACAACACACCTTTACAGCAGGTGGAGCCGAGGGGGCGGGGCCAGGAGCCGAGGGGGCGGGGCAGGGAGCCGAGGGGGCGGGGACAGGAGCCTGGACAGCCGGAGCTGCTGAGGAGGACATGAAGTCCCCTGATAAAATGTCCAGAGCGTCTCCAGTGCTCATGCTGGGCTGCAGGAGGAGGAGAAAGCATTAAAAACACATTTATATTGTTTTTACGTCAAATATGTCTGAGATTCTGGCTTTAACGCAACCTCGGAATCACCTCACCTCAGGTTTGGGAGCAGGAAGCTTCTTCAGCTCCTCCTCCTTGAACCTGTAGTCTGGAGGAAGGGTGTCGTCCCTCTCTCCCACACGCACGCCCTTCTCCTTCTTCAGTTTGTCCTCCTGCATCAACAGATTGTGGACACAGACTCAGCCAAGGCACATCCTCCAGGTCGGGATCCTCTCCACCACCTCCGAGCTCGTACCGAGACCACGTCCTCGGGTCGGAGTTTAGGGGACTCGGGCTTGGGCGCGTCCTCCGGCAGCGTGTCGCAGAGAGCGCTGAGAGCGTCCAGAGACATGGAGGCATCCTGAGGAGGAGGAGGAGGAGGAGAGGAGACGGGGGACAGCTGAGCGTCCTGACTGTCTGGAACTCTACGCAGTGTAACCTGCTGAAGCAGCTCCGGGACAGGGACACAGTCTCACCTGAGCAGCCTTGTCTTTTTTGTCTTGCTTGCCGGTGGCAGGAGGTACAGCAGAGGATTCAACCTTCTGTGGGCACAGCAGACGAGTTTACAGTCAGCAAACAGCAGACGACAACGGAACAGGCAAATGACGAGATGAGGCAGACCCAGATCGGCGTTTGATTGGACGTGACTGCGCTCGCTAACCAAACCAGACTGTTTGCATGACAGCCTGCGGGGAGTTGTCCTGCCTGGCTGATGAGCCTCGTCAGTTCTTGTCTTGAACAGAGACACGCGGTGAGTCTGGCTGCTTACGCTTCTAAACAAGACTCAGCTGTCTGAGGCGGTTGCCTCTGCGCTAGCTTCAACCTAGCGCTCCCGCTAACAGCATTTCTATCAAAAAAACCACCCGACGGGCCGTGAAGCGTCGGGAGGTTGAGGTCAGCTGACGGATCATCAGCTTCCGCTGATCTGAACCCTGCTGGGAGAATCTGAGAGTGACAGACAGATTCTGAGTCTCCCGACGGGCCACGTTTACTCTGCTGGCTAAAGGAGAAGGTCGTCGTGGAGACGGGAGACTACCTTGGCAGTGGAGGCACTCAGCGCCCCCTCCAGGGAGAAGTTGTCAGAGGCTTTCTGGGCTGGACTGGGAGCAGGAGGACACACAGCTGGACGAGGAACTCCAGATTTCTGTGATGATAATATTGGAATCTTGAAGCCCGATTTAAACTCGCCGATCGGCCGTGGTGGGAGTTTATAGAACAGCTCGTGTCTCAATGTTTCACATCCAAATCATACCTTTACAGCAGGTGGAGCCGAGGGGGCGGGGACAGGAGCCTGGACAGCCGGAGCTGCTGAGGAGGACATGAAGTCCCCTGATAAAATGTCCAGAGCGTCTCCAGTGCTCATGCTGGGCTGCAGGAGGAGGAGAAAGCATTAAAAACACATTTATATTGTTTTTACGTCAAATATGTCTGAGATCCTGGCTTTAACGCAACCTCGGAATCACCTCACCTCAGGTTTGGGAGCAGGAAGCTTCTTCAGCTCCTCCTCCTTGAACCTGTAGTCTGGAGGAAGGGTGTCGTCCCTCTCTCCCACTCGCACGCCCTTCTCCTTCTTCAGTTTGTCCTCCTGCATCAACAGATTGTGGACACAGACTCAGCCAAGGCACATCCTCCAGGTCGGGATCCTCTCCACCACCTCCGAGCTCGTACCGAGACCACGTCCTCGGGTCGGAGTTTAGGGGACTCGGGCTTGGGCGCGTCCTCCGGCAGCGTGTCGCAGAGAGCGCTGAGAGCGTCCAGAGACATGGAGGCATCCTGAGGAGGAGGAGGAGACGGGGGACAGCTGAGACGCTGAGTCTCCACGAACCCGACGCACATTAAGACCAGTCCTCTCACTCACTGTGGCGGTCTTGGGCTTTGGGTCCACTTTAGCGTCCAGCACCGCCTCAAGAGAGAAATCAGAGCCTTTCTCCATTTTGGCTTTCTTATCAGCTGGAGGAGCAGGAGACGCAGCTTCAGGAGGAGCAGCTGGAGGAGCCTGAGCGCCCTGAAAACGAAGAAAAGAAGTGAGACGGTTTCAGCGCCTTCGGTGACGCCGCCCAGACTTCCCGCTTACCTTTACGGGAGGTGGCGCAAAGTGGGCGGGGCCAGCCGAGGAGGCGCTGATGCCAACTTCACGACCCTCCTCCTGCATGAGCAGAGGGAAAAACAGAAGATGGTGCTTTGCTGTTGTGGAAAACAAAAAAGAGGAGCATCCGAGTCGGAAGAGCCTGACCTTCGGCTTCGGCTGCGTCGCTGTGGTAAAACCGGAGGAAAGAGAATCCAGGGCCTGATCCGTGGTCATCGGTTTCTGAGAAGCAGCACAGGACACGCATGGAGAGATTATCACCTCACCTAAACACCCCAATACCCTCACAATGAGAGACGCTCGGTGCGCCGCTAGGGGGCGCGTTTGGCCAAGTGGAGGGCAAAAACGGGAAATATAATGTAAACCAGAGTACATGTACAAACAAAGAAGGAAAAGTACGGACACACCCTTCACATTCCTCTGACAACGCCGGGCAAGCTCTCTAAAAGACAGCTCCGACATTTTAAAAATAACTCATTGCGTTAAATCACAAAAACGTAAAAGTGAAACACTCAGAAGGAAGGAAAAAACACGAATCTTGAACTACGAGAGAAAAAGGCAACACAGGATCCTTAAGAGGGAGGATTCGATGCACATGTGGGTGTGGTGAGGCTGACACCGTGCGCCGGGTGTCAGTGCATGTGTGCTTTTGCGGAGCCAATGAGCTCCGACAGACGGAGGGGGGCCGACACCCACCACGGGGTCGCTACATTCCCCACGGCGGAGCTGCCGGAAGGGAATGCCTCCTCACCCGTGGGTGCAAATTCCTTCCATTTCTACCTACAGAACGGTTGAGTTTCCGAGGATATTAAAGAAGATGATTGACTTACGGGGCTGTCCTTGGGTTTCGCATCTGCAGGAACTGGTTGCTAAAAAAAAAACATGGTGTTTAGAGAAGAGGAGATAAAGGTCATTTTGCTATTCGGGCAAAACGAAGCGGAGGAATGTGTCGGGTCAGTGTTATACGTGTTACTGTGGGACTTTAGAACATTCCGAATCTGATTGGAATCTGGGTAGCACAGAAACCAAGGCGAGCGTGCAGACTGACCATGCCTCCGGATCTGTATTTCGGCGGGAGCGTGTCCTCTCGTTCCCCACACCTGTGGGCTTTCTCTGCGGTGATGTCGTGCTGCGATACATGCGACAGGCGCGTTTACTCACAGCAGACCCATGCCGGCGGCTCAGGCCGCCCATGCGCTCACACACACGCCGACAAGCGGCGGTACCTCTGTGACCTTTGGCCCCGTGAACGCGGGTGGTTTGGGCGCGACGGAGTCAGCTGATGGCAGGATGGCGGCCAGGGCGTCCAAGGGGTCCTCGGGCGCCTGCACACGCAGCACAACTCAGCACCCCAGAGCGAGAGTGAGGGGTCTTTCTCAGCGCAAACTGCTTCGGATGTTGTTTTACCTCTGTTTTCGCTGGAGCCGCTGTGGGAGGACCCTCCACCTGCAACACACACCAGAATCAGCAGCCAGAAACAATCCCCAAACACATCCTCTAGACAGGGAAAAACACACGGGACAGATGCTTTACGGCCTCCCGGTGACGGCGGGAGGCTCTACCTTTGTGTGTGAGGGTTTAGCCTCGTCTTTCTTCTGCGCGGACGAAGCCGTCGCCGCGGCAACTGCAGCTGGCTTCGATGCTTTTGCAGGATCGACTTTAGGCTTTTCGGCTTTTACCGTTGCAGCAGCGGGGCTCTAAAACACAAACAGTGTCAACGCATTATGCCCAGGGCAAACCGGTTAATGTCCAGATCCGACGAGCGGAGAAGAAAAGAGCACTGAAGAGAGAAGAGGTTAGCAGAGAGAGAAAGAGCGACCCAGTGAAAGCAGCTTCGGGAGCTGTTGCTCAAGGAAAACAGTGTGTCTTTGTGTTGCCATTCTTGCTCTGCTGTTTAACAATAAACTCGGTGTTGCAAGTTGAAAGCAGTCAGTCATGTCAAAATCACATGACTTTTCCAGGTGGACAAAAGCAAAAAAAAAACAAAAAAAGAACTAAAAAGGTCCAAGCGCATCATCCCAAACGAACCAGAATCAGACCAACCCAAACACACAAAAAAAGCAGCTGCAGGAAGAAGGAAGCAGCCCGCTGTTGCGCCGTGGTGCGGACTACCTTGGCCGTGTCCTTAGGTTTGGTGACGGAGACGCCAGCAGGGGCGGCGGGAGATGGGACCGCGGCCTTGACTTGAGAAATGGGTGCAGTCTACAAACACGCAGCGACTGATTACTCCGAGGGACAACGTTCTGCACCGCACGCCATCCAGTTAGCATCGGTGTGAGACATGAGAAACACGCTAAGATCTGCAGCTGTTATTGCATCAGTTTGTCAGAACTCAGGCCCATCTGACCAGAGTGTTTTGTTTAGTCAGTGTTAGAATTTGGTGAATATCATTTACAGTTCTGCTGACCATTTTCACGCTTTCCCATCTGCTTCTTTAGAAGCTAAAAAACTCTGAAACCACCTTGAGAACTGTAGAAACTCAAACATTAAAATGTATTATTTTATTTTAGTATTTTATTTTAGCCATCATAGGCTTAGCAATGCTACGGTTAGCATCAAAAGCTCACAGTGGCAACCAGCTACACAGTTATATCCAGCACTCTGTGTAATTAAATGGTATTTAGCCTAAAACTAAACCATATTTATTTAGCTAATGATTCCATTAAGACTTTAAGGGATGTTTTATAAGGAAATGGTCAACAGCAAAGTAAATATTGTTATATAATAAAGCACATTTAGGTTTAGTAATGCTAGCATTACCTTTGGCAGTGCTTTAGGACCTCCCACCCCAGCAGACGTCATGTCAATAACAGTAGCACCTGCCGGCACCGTGTTAGTCTACAAACCAAGGAGCGGGAGAGTTACTGCGGAAGTCGGTTTGTGGAGAGAATCCAGGGTTAGAACCCAGGGTTAGAACCCCCTGACGCGTTAGAAGCGTTACACAGATGAGGGAAGTGAAGAAGAAAACAGGCGCTGCCTCGTGACGAGCGCAGAGCGTGATGGGTGAGCCAGTAAGCGGTGGGTTAAGTCCCGGCACAAACAGCCCAAAGCCCACTTCCACTTTTAGCATCCGGAGCCTCTCTACCTCTGTTTTGGCTTTTGCCACGGCTTTCCCTGCAGTTCCGGTCGGAGCGCCTCCTCCTGCTGTAGTGCCGCTTTCTGTTGCTCCCCCTGTTGCCCTGGTAACCACCCCAGGCTTGGAAGCCATGGCAGATTCCTTCTGTGATACACCAAAGTTGTTTACCTTCCGGACAGCTGACTGGAGACTTGCACTGCCAGGTTTGCGTTTCCTCACCAAATATACACCCTTTTAAAAGTATATCCGTAATTATCAACTATATCACATATCAGGATGAGGTAAAAAGAATCTCTGCAGCTTTAACTGCTGTGTGTGTGTGTGTGTGTGTGTGTGTGTGTGTGTGTGTGTGTGTGTGTGTGTGTGTGTGTGTGATCCGGCTGCTTTTTGGGGATCAGGAAAAGCTGCGCGTCTCACCATGACACCTGCTGCCTGCCAAATTTAGCAAATATCTGGAAAGATTTACCGGCCAACAGACGAGAAGAAAGAAGCATGATGATGTGCGTGCTCTATCGTTCCTGCCCTATTGCATCCCTCCGTCTTTAAAGGCATCAAGGCCGGCTGCTAACAAGAGTCACGTGACCAGGCTGAAGGTTAACGTTTAGCCTGCATTTAGCCTTTTCCCCTCCCGGCGGAATTCACGGTGCCACAGCGGTTAGCGTAGCCGCAGCGAAGGGTTGTGGTTCTCCAGCTCAAGGTCTTTTTGTGTGGCTGTGGGGGGGTTAGGGGTCACCACCGGCACCCAGGTTAAAAAACGAGACCACCACATCGGTCAAACAGGAGTGTGGATCAGTTTCCTCCGAGGTTAAAAACCACAAAAAAACGGGCGCGCAGCGGCTGCGACGGCGACTGGTCCATTGTGTTGGGCTCCGATGGGAAACCGGGGGTTTAAATCAAAGGAAAAGCAATGTTTTCTTTTCTGGGCTCCTCACCGGACGCGGCTACACGCAAGTGTGAAGGTGAAGATGATGACCAGGTCAGAGGTCACTGGTCAAAGAGGGGAGGGGGGCTTCTGAGGCAGACGTGTCAAAGGTCAAAGGGTGTTACAGGAATGTGCGATACCTCGGACTGGGCGGGCTTGGCGCCGGAGACCTGAGCTGCCGGTGCGGGTGTGGTCCTGCTGGGCTGCGACTGCAGAGGCACAAAGAGGAGAGAAGGAAAGAGAGAAAGAAGAAGAAAGGTTAGCAAAAAATGACTTGGACCAGCGCTCCACACCCGAGTGGCGAGTAAAGTTCAGCTGCTCGTCCTGCAGACCGAGGCCCGGCGTCGTTTCTGTGGCAACGCAGGAAAAAGCTGGCGGGTTACTCAACAACCGCCGAGGAGAGGGAGAGAGAGATAGAGAGAGAGAGAGAGAGAGAGAGAGAGAGAGAGAGAGAGAGAGAGGTAGTGTTTTAATGTCAGGACGGTCGAGCAGGTTCTTGGCCAGGAGGAGCGGATCATTTGTGACAAATCCAAGCTGGTCGTCCTGTTTGGAAAAAAGCTACCAACACCTAGAGCCCTCGGGAACTTTAGGCCGTGCCTTTAACATGCAGCCGTGCGCGCTCGTCTGTACTGACACACACAGGCCAAATATGCAGCAGAGCCAAACCCAGCTCATGCAGGCTTTGTCAATAAAGCAGAGAAGGCCTCCACCCTCCTGACTCCAGCTGTGTCTGAAAAAACACCTGAAACGACCGCCTGCCGTCCCGTCTGGTCATGCAAGCCTGAGGTGACACGTGCGTGTGTGTGTGTGTGTGTGTGTTTGACATCTGACAGTTCCTATCCTGATGGTTCCGCAGTCCTGACGGTGTGTGCATCCTCCACATGTTCCCCTCCGTGCCATCGGGCCCCGCTGAGATCGGGGCAGAGTTGGGACCAGTTTAACCAGTTCTCATCCCACCAAAGAAAAAACAGCGGAATGTCAGGAATTCTGCAACGTTGCGAGCGGCAGTACGTAGACTTTCCATACCGCTGGAACGTTTCCCGATCGCAAATGCAAAAAATGGTCCTAAAGAGCGTTTCTATTTGCTTTTGTGCCAAATGTTGACGTCTAATTGGATCTCTCTGTGCTCCCGGAAGAAGGAATGCTGCTTTTAAGATGGTGGCTTTGAATAGCAGCACACACCAGCAAATAAAGACCGATGAGTCAGCACGCTCGGAACACTGAACCACCCAGAAACCTTTCAAAGACTTTGAACCACCTGTTTTTGGGCCTGTTTTTGAGTTCCACATTGTTACAGCATTTTCTGTCTGCTTCACCAGGCTGGACACACACACACACACATGCACGCAAACACACCTGAGATCCTCCCACAGCTGCGTTCCGCAGCTCGGATCTCGCAGGTCCGCTGGGACGCTGCTGTAAGGGCGTGTGCCCGACCGACGGTACAGGTGAGCGAGCCCAGAGGGGAAGATCAGGAGCTCTGCGGCTCCGTTCTGGCCCTGGAAATGACCCAACCAGAGATTTTTGAGAGTAAAACTGTTGGCAGAAACAGCGAAACCTTGTGTGAGCCAGAACATTTGTACTTAGAAAGCATTTTTCACAGCATTGACACCCAGAGGGGTGTAGCGGTGAAGATGCGCCAGAACCCACCCTCACAGGTGGGCAGCGATGGTAACATCATGTGACACGTCTAAAAATAGCATCCCGGCCCCAGTGTGTACGAAGGGCAGGAAGGGGGGGGGCGCCGCAGATCTGGGTCAAAATAGAAACAACATTAACGAGCCTGTCTGTCAGGAGCTCGGGGGACTGTGCAAAACCAACGTGCACGTGTTCTCAGGCAGGATATCCGTGCGCACACCTGATCGTCTCCGATCGCCTCCTGGTTCCAGACAGAAAAGCCAAGAAACAAGAGAAAAGCAGCCTGGAAGGAAAAGATGATGACTCATGTTAGGGCCCCGCCTGACAAACCACTGATCTGGGATCAGGGGCCCCGGCCAGGAAAAGCCTTCCAGCCGCTGGGTGACGAAGCTCGGAGGAGGAAAAAAAAGGCCGACGAGGGGCGAAGAAAGGGAAGGAAGTCGCGAGAATTTCATTCTGCAGAAGTTTCAGAAGTTTTGGACGGCGTGGGGGGAGATTTGGGAGCAAACAGACAGCTGAGGAGAGAAGCAGCGGAGGCCTGAGTCAGAGATCCTCCACTACCTCATCTGTGAAGCAGCTGCGCTTTTTATCAAGCTGCCTGTCATGGAGCAACTCGCCTGCTCCCCAACGCTGGGACAGGACTCACACCTGAGGAGGAGATCCCCAAAAACACAAAAAAACAACCCACACCCAGCCTTGGAGAACTCCGGGTGGCTGACGCCTGCGTTTCCTCCCCGCTGGATGCGGCTGCGGTGCGCATTCACACAGGTTCCCGTTCTGACCGCTAACGGGCTCCGTAAGCCGGACCAAAGTTCCGACACACAAACGGGCAGCCGGAGCCCAGTGGAGCCCTCTCACACAGGAAAGACTGACAGACATTCACACAGGCTGGAGGGGAAAGGCGGGACATACGCACCATGGAGTCTGATCTCTGGTGGAAATCCTCTCTGATAAGCTGCGGTGCACACCGTTTTGCCCCAGTTTCCCCCTACTGCAGAGACCTGCTGGATCGTCACTGTATGTGGACGTCAAGGACACACACATACACACACGTAAACACAGGCTGCCACACAAGCCCAGCAGCATGAAAAAGCTCGCGGCCCCGCCTTCTGGAAGCGGCACAACATGTCTGAGCGGCTCAGGCTCCTCCTAAGTCAGCACGCTCGGCCACATTGGTTGCGCCGAGCTGCAGCCCGGCCCTCTCCCACCGGCCAGGGAGGGAGGGGGATATAAAACTGCCCGAGAGAAACTTTGGGCTGGGCCGAGGAGCGCTGTGCGAGGAGGGGATGTTGTGGTTTGATAAAGGAGAGGAAGAAAAGGAGCAGATACGCAGCCGCGGCGCTAGGTTCGGTCTGGGTGTGACTGAGGAATCTAGACTGAGGAGTGAGAGGAAGAAATAAGGAGATGGAAGTGAGCTACGTCGCATGTCTTTGGAGCCACACCCAAAGACGGCCGGAGGAAAAACCAAAAAAAAAAAAAGTGTCAGAGTGTCAGAAAGACGGGAGGAAGTGACATCATCTCCAACAGGAGCGCAGACGGGTTTTCTTCCAGCCCTCTAAGATCTTCAGAGGGGCCGCACGAAGCATGAAACATGACTTCTGGGTGGAAGTCTAAAGTTTTAATGAATGCAGCTTCTCCCCAAACAGCGTCAAGGCTCGGGGCCTGTCTGAGCAGCAGCGCCCCCTGCTGGCGCCTCCCTGATAAACACACGGGCTTCTGGGCAGTGAGGCCACTTCTTGGCCTACTTTACAAAAATAAAAAAAAGATATAATTTTATTAATATTAACACAACATCTGTGTGTATATCAGATACTGATTTCCAGGCACACTTCATCATAATAACTCAATTCTAATTTGCAACAGTATCAGAGGATTAAGGGTTGGATCAGGGAGATTGTTTAAAAATAGCGCCGGGGTTCACTTAAAACAACTTAAAAAGCTAAAAAAAAAACAACCTAAGAGTTAAAAAAGGAGGGGCAGAGAGCGCACAAATGCTTGTCTGCATCCCAGTTCCGTACATGGTAACCGCCGGTGACACTTAGCTTTGTTGACAACTATTGAGCTAAAACACGGCTAGCACGCCCGCTCAGGCGCGCTGACCAATCAGGGCTGCGCTGCTCTCACTGTGGGGGAGGTGGGTCAGCCTTGGACGCCCATTTCATCCAGAATCAGGAATGTGGGACTACATCAGCGGAAGCCCGAAAGAGCCTCATCAAGACCGATTTTAAACACGCCGACAGGGAGAGACGGTGTAGTTAGACAGCGTGTGAAAGTACAGCTCATCGGACTATGTTAGCATCTTTCATTCTTTTAAACAGGCTGTAACCATGGATACTGTCTGTGGAGCATAAGCAAAGGGGAACAAACAGAACTGATAATGTGACAAAGCGCCTAAAGGGACAGTCACATGTACAACATCAAAATCTACAATCAGAGTTGGCCCGGTGACCATGTAACACTGTAGCTGGGTTCTTCTGGTTTTTATAAAGAAATGAGGACTATGAGCAAACACCAAGGTCACGAGGATCTAGATTAAAGGCTATTTATCAATTAAATAAAAAAAAACAACAGTCTGAGGAAGATGTATGACTGTGGCGACAGATTCTTGCCCCTCATGACCGTTTTTTAGGTAAAAGCCCCGACCAAACATTGTAGACGTCTCTGTACCACAGCCGCCCACCAGGGGGCCATCAACGTTCCTGCTTGGTTTTTGCAGAGATCCCGAGTCACCCATCTTATTTTTAACAAAAATAAAAACAATCTATAAAAGAAATGTGAATGTCGTTGTTAAATTATCAGATTGTTGCAGGATAAACCAATAAACGTGCTTGGAAAGAAAGAATTCAGAAAACTAGCTAATATGTTCATCCGACAGGACTGACGTCAGCCTTCTACTCGTTTAGCCACACTGTAAATCTTGTGTGTTGTATCAGGTGACATCAGTCACCTCTCCTCACTGCTTGTAAATATTAGCTTGTTTATGAGTATCGGTGTTTTCGCTGAAAAACAGAGTCAAATTCCCGCTGCGGCACAGTCGCAGGTGAGCCTCAGAGGACCGGAAAACCTCCCTGAAATGACTTTTTTTAAAAACTAAAACTATGACAAACATCCAGCCGCTAACAGGTGGCAGGGTGAGAAATCGGAGGCGTAGCAGTGACTCCGAGAAGAGCGGCTAGCAGGTAGCCGTCAAAACAAGCAGGTGTGAATTTATGCCCACGTGAACGGAGTTCTGTCTCTATTCCTGGCACAAACACGCTCGAGGCTCCAGGGTGCATCCAACCGATCCAGCTGATTCCCAGCTGCCGTTTTAGATCGCTCCCAGTTTGCCGACCGACACACTCCCCTTCAATCAGAAGAGGTACTTTTGTATTTATTGCCAAAGCCACCAAGTTGGCCTCCTTTAGCATAGGCGGTTCTCGAGTCCAGTGTAAACACCAGCTCCCATGGGAAGCAACCAGGAAGTGGGGAAAAAAAAGCTTCCCTTTCCGTCTGCTAGATGGAGATTCCAGAACAAAGCAAAGCTTGGACCCTGGTTTGAAAGGTAAATCCACCTGGAAGTTAAAAATTGACCTCAGACGTAACGTCTAGCTGAGCGATATCGTCGTCATCATGGCCGTCGTTGTATAACACCCCTCCTCCAGAGGAGTGGAACCTTTAACACAGTGTAATCTAGAGGCCATGATAAGGACGTATTGAGCACCTATGGGGAGAGCCTGGAGGGGGGGACTGTCCCACATCAGCAGCCACACAAGGTAAACGTGTAAAAAGTGTAACAACCGCACTGAGGCTGCACAAGCGACACCAGTTCAAACTGGGCAAATAAAAAAAGAAAGATCACGCAAGCATATGCCAGGCCCACTCCCTGGCAGATGGCTGAGGCTGCTAGTGAGCACAGGAGAACTGCACCCCGTGCAGGAGCCATGTTGCTTGGCTGTGTGTGATGCACCAAACCCCATTGAAAAAACACACACACACTATTTCTCCCTTCCCCACAACAACCCCCCCCCTCTCCAACGTGCACCCACACCCACCCAACAACGCCCGCCCTGTTTAATACCGAAAAAGAAAAACTGACGCTGTGACCCGAGAAACTGACTACCACGCTGGAATGGCCCCCCCCGCCGACCCGCCCGCAGAAAAACACGGCCGGGACCGGAGAAAAACGGAAATTTTTGTTTTTTTTTAAAAATAAAAAAGTTGAAAATTGTCTGATATTTTAATATTTTTACTTTTTCGACGGATAAAAAAAAAAAA
>CAAE01007184.1:4370-16382 GCA_000180735.1 Tetraodon nigroviridis | reverse complement strand
GACTTTTAAAAAGTCAAATTCATATGTTTCATATCCTCTGACATATCTTGTGTACAATAAACAGAAAAAAGGGGCAATTTCTTTGTTTCGTTTTTATAAAAAAAAGAATAACGTAACTTTCAGCTGTGTCATTATTCAGTAGTCGTGGTTGTATACTACTACTACTACTACTACTACTAATAATAATAATAATAATAATAATAATAATAATAATAATAATAATAACAATAATAAATACAGCCTTAATTATTTGGCTTGAGTAATTTGAGGTAATTTAGCATCAGGATGATTTTATCAGAACCCTTTTATGTTTATACTTGTAGTCAAGTAACATATTGAGCAAAATGATCGAAGAGCAGAATTTTTGTGTGTGACGTCATATGCTAAATGTAAACGCACTCTTGATATCTAGTAATAATGCCCTGAGCCATATGTTAAATGATGAATATATACGATTTTTTTTTTTTCTGGGTGCAAAAACATGTTTGAATATACTGCTACATGCTTGTGGAATTTATTCATTTAATTTTCAAAACGTCGATCGATCGCGGTTTGAGTCTACATATAGTTAGTTAGTTAGCTAGTTAGCTAGTTAGCTGTTCGCCCAGTCGGAAGCTATGTAGGAACCATTGTTTGTGCCTTGTTTCCCGGGTGGCGGAGGACTTTGTCGGGGGGACCAGTCGCTGAGTGGTCCGATCAAAATGGCGAGCCAGGAACAGTCCGTGAGGGAGTTTGTCGCTGTTACTGGCGTGGACGAGGAGAGGGCCCGCTTTTTTCTGGAGTCCGCTGGTTGGAGTTTGCATGTGCGGGTTTTTGGTACTTTCTCGTTGTGTTGAATTGGCGTTTGGGGGGTGAAATCACCGGATAAACCGCAGTGTTATGGCGTTTCCGTCCATTAGCCTACCGCTAACGTTAGCCGGTGTCTCCCAGTGATTTCTGCAAGTCACCAGTTCACAATAGCCTGGTCGCCTCCTGTCGGATACCAGCAGTTGTATAAATGAAACGAACCATTACTTGTGTTCTTTTACCCTCAGGGAGCAGACCAACTGTGTAGCTCAGTCTAATGTGACTCGACAACAATTTCAGTGAGATATCCGAACTAGCGTTAGCATGAAACTAGCACATTGAGTTAGCACTGTACAACGATCGGTGTGTTATTATTCACTTTCAGTTTTCTTTCGCTGTATTATGATGATTGTTAGTAGGTTCGACGTGAAAGTGGCTGCTGAGTTGGAGCCAAGGTTATAGTTTGTGTCTGAAAAACTATAAATGTCTAATGTTTATGCTGCTGCAACGGTGAATTTTCCCCGTTGCGGGATGAATTAACATATATTCTATTCTGTTCTATAAATACAGTTCTTATTCTTAACATAAGCGTATAGAGATAGGGAAACAAACTAAGCAGAAAGAGCCACATCCTCCCGGTATTTAAAGTGACTGTTTTAATTTAGACTTTTTCTTAAGTCGTCTGGATCTTTTCCTTTCTCCCAGCTTGCACTTGGAAGCTTCTTTGAAGATGAAGGTGATGAAGACATAGTGACCCTTCCTCAGCCTGAGAGTGGCTCGTCGGGGTCCTGGTCTGGCGGCCCCAGGTAATCCTGCCTGTTCACAGAGAACAGTAACAGTGTGTGTTCACACACACGACCTGTTCAAGCAGCACTTTCAAAAACAATGGAGACAACGTACGACAGCCCCGTCACCGCTGGAGCCTGGGGCCCCTGCGAGGAAGCTCTGACCCCTGTGTGTGTTTATCAGCAGCTCTCAGCCCAGAGTGACGTCCTTCAGAGACCTGATGCACGAGGCCAAGGAGGAGAGCGATGAGGAGGAAGGCCAAAGGTAGCGGTGCCTTTGTGATGAATGATGCTACATCATAGCAGGAGAACTTTCCAAGCTTCTTCATAGTGCCTCTTCATTTCTGATGCTTGTTTTGAGGCTGGGAGGAGGATGATGATGATGATGACGACGATGATTTCCAGGTTCTTTGCTGGAGGATCAGAGCGAAGTGGCCAGCAGATCGTTGGGCCTCCTAAAAAAAAGAGCTCCAATGAGGTGGTGGAGGACCTGTTCAAAGGGGCCAGGGAACATGGAGCCGTTCCTTTGGACCGCAGCGGGAAGGGGCCGTCGGACTCCAGGAAACCCCACGTGCGAAACCCTCCTGACCTTTGTGACCTTTGGGGCTTGTGTGTGTGTGCCTGAGCGTCTGGACTCAGCTTCTGCTTGTGTCGTGCGTCTCCCAGGCCTTCTTCGGCGGAGGCTACCGGCTGGGCACGGCGCCCGAGGAGTCGGCCTACGTGGCTGGAGAGAGGCAGGCCTCCAGCACCCAGCAGGATGTGAGTCCCAGACCGGCTCACGGGCAGCCCTTCGACCCCAGCGAACCCTGCAGGCACACACTCGGCCCCTTCCAGAAGCACTCACGTCTCTGTGTGTGTGTGTGTGTGTGTGTGTGTGTGTGTGTGTGTGTGTGTGTGTGTGTGTGTGTGTGTGTTAGGTCCACGTGGTGCTGAAGTTATGGAAGACGGGTTTCAGTCTGGACAACGGGGACCTCCGGAACTATAACGACCCCGGCAACGCCGGCTTCCTGGAGGCCATCAGGAGGGGGTGAGCTCACTCTGGCGCGTTTGGATTCCAAATCTACCGATTTACACACACACACACACACACACACACACACACACACACTGGTGGTTTAGCACAGGCACACACACACTCTGCACAGGTCAGGGTGTAAACATGCGGTTAAATCAAATAAAGGTGCTCGGCAGCGTTCGGCCCCCTGCTGAGGCCTCAGGTTGAGGGTTTTTCTGGCTGCTTTGCTGGCCTTCCCAACCCTTCCCAACCCTTCCCAACCCTTCCCAACCCTAACCCTCAGACTCAGGGATCCACTCCAGCTGGGGAGGTTGGGTTTCCTCCTCCGGGTTCTGGGTCTGACCTTGGTGGGCGGAGCCTGGGAGAGGCAAACTTTGGCGCGGACCGTCCGCTGAGATCGGCCCTGCGCCAGACTCTCCGGCTCTGTGCACGTCTGACGGGCGTCTGTGCCCCCAGGGAAATCCCCCTGGAGCTGAGGGAGCAGTCGCGCGGAGGCCAGGTCAACCTGGACATGGAGGACCACCGGGACGAGGACTTCGTCAAGCCCAGGGTCTCCTTCAAGGCCTTCGGCGGTGAGGGCCAGAAGTTGGGCAGGTGAGGGTGCTTTGGGTCCAGATTCAGGCCCGAGCGGCGGCGGTCGCGGCTGAAGAGCCCCGGAGTGACCGGGTGGGCCTCTGCTCCTGCTCCTGCTCCTGCAGCGCTACTCCGGAACTGACGTCACCCGCAGCCTCCACGCACAACCAGACCGCCAACGAGGCTGAGGCCAGAACCTCGGTGACCCTTGACCCCTCCCAGCCTCTGACCAACATCCAGATTCGCTTGGCCGACGGTACCAAGCTCATCCAGAAGTTCAACCACACTCACAGGTGACCTTTGACCCCCTCCGGCCATGTAGCCCCGGCTAGGAGCGGCCTTCGCTAGCGGAGCGTGCTGCGCCGGGCCCGTTTGATGGCCGTCTTCCCGTCTGTCCTCCAGGGTGTCGGACCTGCGCCTCTTCGTGGTGGCGGCGCGGCCGTCCATGGCTGCGGCCGACTTTGTGCTGATGACCACCTTCCCCAACCAGGAGCTGTCGGACGAGAGCCAAACGCTGCAGCAGGCCAACCTCCTCAACGCCGTCATCGTGCAGCGGCTAAAGTGAGGCCGGCGGCCCGGCGGCCCCGTGGAATACTGCGGCCCCGTGGGGCCGCGTGGACGCGTGCACGGACTAGTGGTTTCAGTTTCTGTTTTTCTAAAGTCAAAGGTAAATTCCGCTCTCCGCCTTCAGCCTGTCCCACTCTGCTGCACAGGAAAGCGAGGGGGGGGATTCCTCTGCAGAGCTGCAGGTCTGCAGGAAGTTTTCCAGGCTAGGAACAGTTCAGGAAGGGTGGAGCTGGTGGGGGGGGCGGGGTCTACTCCAGCCCCACAGGGCAGGTTTCCTCCACGAGCCCTGGGGACGTTTCCGCGTTGCTCCAGGAGGGAAGGGGCGGGGCCGGCGGGTGGAAGGCACCTGCCCCGAGGCTCGGGGGGCCTGAAGCTCCGCCTCCTGACGTCCTGGGTGGCTTTGATGTTTGAGCCGCGTGGCCACAGTTGCACCCTGAGAAGACGAGCAGCTGAAGAGGAAATCCCCTCCTCCTCCGCCCTCGGAGCTCTCTCCGTCTCTCCGTCTCTCCGTCAGTCCAAACTGCGGTCCAGAGCGGGAGGAGGGAGGAGCTAACCTGCTACCAGCCACGCCCGCTGCCAGCTGGGTCAGCGCAGCCGCAGTCCTCTCGCTGGCCTTTTCTATGCATCTTGTGGGAACGGGTGAGGGAACTACGTTTGACCTCTGGAGAAATAAATCCCTTCTATGGTTGCGGTAAAGCGCCTCAGTCTCTTCCTCCTTCATCCGCTCTTCCCTCCACACCTCCGCCAGGCGCTGCTTTTCAGGTGGAGCGTGGCGTCTTTTCCTAATCCGCCCACCCGTCTGCCCCTGGTCCACCGGGACCGGCTGTACTGGTCCTCCAGCCCTCCTGGTGTCCGCGTCTTCCGGCCAACGCGCCGCTCCAGCGCCGCCCAGCGGTGACGACGGGGAACCAACCCTCGCACGGAGCGGGTGGAGCACACCTGCTAAGACTGGAGCTCAAACGAGCTGGGACGCCTGTGGTGGACGTGGGATTAGTTGCCATGGAAACCCCCAGGCTCGCGTGGACGAGCGCCGCTGGAGGAACGCGCCGCCTCCTGCCCTGCCCTGAGTTTCCTGCCCTCGGAGGGTTTCCGCGGTGGCGCCTGAAGGTTCGGGCTGTGTTTCCGCTTCCTGGGGGCAGGTGGGGTCCTCCTGGGCTGGTCTTTGCAGCCGCTACAGTTGCCTTTTCGCTCTGATGGGACGCGCGGGCAGGAGAGGCGGGCGCGGGCGCGGGCGCGGGCAGCCGGCCGTGCGCTGACCCCGCGCGTCACCACAGCGGCTCCAATCGCTGCCCACGGGCTCCGCGCGCCTATAAAGGTGGCCTCTCCCCCTCCGACCCGACGGAGCCGAGGCCAGCAGCTTTACGCGCGGACCTCATGGAGAGCAGCTTTACGCACGCACCCGGCGCGCTGGCGCGGAGGCTCGCGGGGAACGGCTCGCTGCTTCCGCGGGACAACAGCAGCGAGGGGCTCCAGGACCTGCAGGTCAACACGCACGTCTCCTCCAAGGGTGCTGGTCACGCTCGTGTACGCAGCCGTGTTCGCCGTGGGCTCGCTGGGGAACTCCATCACCCTGTACATCCTGCTGAGCCAGAAGCGCGTGCGCCACCTGCAGAGCAGCGTGCACCAGCACCTGCTCAGCCTGGCCGCCTCCGACCTGCTCATCCTGCTGCTGTCCATGCCCGTGGAGCTGCACAGCTTCATCTGGTTCCACTACCCGTGGGCGCTGGGCGACGCCGCCTGCCGCGGCTACTACTTCCTGCGGGACGGCTGCTCCTACGCCACCGTGCTCAACATCTGCAGCCTGAGCGTGGAGCGCTACCTGGCCGTCTGCCACCCGCTCAAGGCCAAGAGCCTCATGTCCGCCAGCCGCACCAGGAGGCTGATCGGCGCCGCGTGGGTCGCCGCGTTCGCGCTCGCCGCGCCCATGCTCGCGGTCATGGGCCAGAAGACGCGCCACGGCCAGAAGATCTGCACGGCCGTGGTGGCCCCCGTGTCCCTGAAGAGCGTGCTGCAGGTGGGGCTCCGGGGGGGGGGGGGGGGGGGGTTAGATGCTGATGGATGATGAATGGATGGATGGGTGGGTGGGCTGGGTGGATTGATGGTTTGATGATAAATGGATGATGAGATGGATGATAGAATGGATGGATGGATGGATGAAAGTGTGATGACTGGATGGATGGATGATGAATGGAAGGATGGATGGATGATGAATGGAAGGATGGATGGATAGCTCCGTTTTAACTCAGACCTGTTTGGTGTTTCACCCCCCCACTGTCAGCGTCTTATATGTGTGTTATTACAGTGACAGCAAACACATTCCTTCAGTTATCAAAAAGTGGGTAAAAAAAACCCTCCAAACATCAAAGTAAGCGCTAATATTAGCTGGAAACGTCCTGTCAGGACAGGACGTCCTGTTGGCTAACAGCAGGAACCACTTTGCGCTGCATAAAAACCCAGCTGGGCTGGGATGCAACCAGTTAAAGTCACTGGTTTCTGCACAGGAGGTTTTGGGAGCCGCCTGCTAACCCGGAGTCAGGCTAAGTCGACGCTAACCCGGAGTCAGGCTAAGGTGATGCTAACCTGGAGTCAGGCTAAGTCGACGCTAACCCGGAGTCAGGCTAAGTCGACGCTAACCCGGAGTCAGGCTAAGGTGATGCTAACCTGGAGTCAGGCTAAGGTGACGCTAACCCGGAGTCAGGCTAAGGTGACGCTAACCCGGAGTCAGGCTAAGTCGACGCTAACCCGGAGTCAGGCTAAGGTGACGCTAACCTGGAGTCAGGCTAAGTCGACGCTAACCCGGAGTCAGGCTAAGTCGACGCTAACCCGGAGTCAGGCTAAGTCGACGCTAACCCGGAGTCAGGGTAAGGTGACGCTAACCCGGAGTCAGGCTAAGGTGACGCTAACCCGGAGTCAGGCTAAGTCGACGCTAACCCGGAGTCAGGCTAAGTCGACGCTAACCCGGAGTCAGGCTAAGGTGATGCTAACCCGGAGTCAGGCTAAGGTGACGCTAACCCGGAGTCAGGCTAAGGTGATGCTAACCCGGAGTCAGGGTAAGGTGATGCTAACCCGGAGTCAGGCTAAGTCGACGCTAACCCGGAGTCAGGGTAAGGTGACGCTAACCCGGAGTCAGGCTAAGGTGACGCTAACCCGGAGTCAGGGTAAGACGACGCTAACCCGGAGTCAGGCTAAGGTGATGCTAACCCGGAGTCAGGCTAAGGTGATGCTAACCTGGAGTCAGGCTAAGGTGATGCTAACCTGGAGTCAGGCTAAGGTGATGCTAACCTGGAGTCAGGCTAAGGTGATGCTAATCCGGAATCAGGCTAAGGTGATGCTAACCTGGAGTCAGGCTAAGGTGACGCTAACCCGGAGTCAGGCTAAGGTGATGCTAACCTGGGAGTCAGGCTAAGGTGATGCTAACCTGGAGTCAGGCTAAGGTGACGCTAACCCGGAGTCAGGCTAAGGTGATGCTAACCCGGAGTCAGGCTAAGTCTGTAGCCACGATTCCAGAGCAGAATCACAGAGAAGAATGTTAATGGTGCTAACGAGCTGGCTGACTTCTGCAGGTCCGATGGCTCCAGGACCTTTGATGACTGATTCAAGTTGAAAAGAAGGAGCCAAAGCCTGTGTTTCACACACACACACACACACGCACACGCACACACACAGAGGGAGCGTGCACCCCGTGCAGCGGTCGGTGCAGGTCTCCTCTCCTGTCAGGCACCAGGAGGGTGTGAAGCCCTTGCAGGCTGGTCTGACTGGGGGCAAACTGGGAGGAGCTCAGCATGAGTCTGAGCTCCTGTGAGGCCTCGTTCCAGTCCCTCCGCTGGTCCACTGGGACGCCGCCATCAGCCTCTGACGTGCGTTTCGGGGTTGATCCAGCAGGCCGGCGGCTCCTTCCTGCCTCTGCTCCTGCTGTCAGTTGTGTAGCTGCTTTTCTCCTGAATTCCAGTTGCTGCCGCAGTTTATGGCAGTTTATAGTGGGGCAAACTGAGGCCCGGGGGCCACGTGTGGCCAAGTGCAGTATTTAGTGTGGTCCACTCTGCTTCCCTTGGCAGGTAAACGCCCTCCTGTCCTTCGTGGTCCCCATGGTGGCCATTTCTGTCCTCAACGGGCTCATCGCCCATCAGCTGCTGCGAATGTTCCGCGAGTTAAAAAAAAAAAAACTTTATTTAAAAAATCCTCAATAAAAAATATTATAAGGAAAAATTTGGTATCCCATTTTTCCTCAACGAAAATAAAAAAACGTTAATAAAAAAAAAAAAAAAGGAACGGCAAAAAAATATTAACGACAATATTTCCCCCGTTTGATTTAAAAAAAAATAAAAAAAAAAAATCGGAAGTTTGAAAAGGGGGGTGGGCTTAGATGAATGAATGATGAATGGATAGATAGGTGTAGGGGCGGGGCAAGCCGGACTGATGGTTTGATGATAAATGGATGATGGATGGATGAAAGTGTAGATGGATGGATGGATGATGAATGGAAGGATGGATGGATGATGAATGGAAGGATGGATGGATGATAAATGGATGATGGGTGGATGAAAGTGTAGATGGATGGATGATGAATGGAAGGATGGATGATGAATGGATGGATGGATGATGAATGGAAGGATGGGTGGATAGCTCCGTTTTAACTCGGACCTGTTTGGTGTTTCACCCCCCCACTGTCAGCGTTAGCACACGTCTTATATGTGTGTTATTACAGTGACAGCAAACACATTCCTTCAGTTATCAAAAAGTGGGTAAAAAAACCCTCCAAACATCAAAGTAAGCGCTAATATTAGCTGGAAACGTCCTGTCAGGACGGGACGTCCTGTTGGCTAACAGCAGGAACCACTTTGCTCTGCATAAAAACCCAGCTGGGCTGGGATGCGACCAGTTAAAGTCACTGGTTTCTGCACAGGAGGTTTTGGGAGCCGCCTGCTAACCCGGAGTCAGGCTAAGGTGACGCTAACCTGGAGTCAGGCTAAGGTGATGCTAACCCGGAGTCAGGCTAAGGTGACGCTAACCCGGAGTCAGGCTAAGGTGACGCTAACCTGGAGTCAGGCTAAGGTGATGCTAACCTGGAGTCAGGCTAAGGTGATGCTAACCTGGAGTCAGGCTAAGGTGACGCTAACCCGGAGTCAGGCTAAGGCGACGCTAACCTGGAGTCAGGCTAAGGTGATGCTAACCTGGAGTCAGGCTAAGGCGACGCTAACCCGGAGTCAGGCTAAGGTGATGCTAACCTGGAGTCAGGCTAAGGTGACGCTAACCTGGAGTCAGGCTAAGGTGATGCTAACCTGGAGTCAGGCTAAGGTGACGCTAACCCGGAGTCAGGCTAAGGTGATGCTAACCTGGAGTCAGGCTAAGGTGACGCTAACCTGGAGTCAGGCTAAGGTGACGCTAACCCGGAGTCAGGCTAAGTCTGTAGCCACGATTCCAGAGCAGAATCACAGAGAAGAATGTTAATGGTGCTAACGAGCTGGCTGACTTCTGCAGGTCCGATGGCTCCAGGACCTTTGATGACTGATTCAAGTTGAAAAGAAGGAGCCAAAGCCTGTGTTTCACACACACACACACACACACACGCACACACACACGCACACACACAGAGGGAGCGTGCACTCCGTGCAGCGGTCGGTGCAGGTCTCCTCTCCTGTCAGGCACCAGGAGGGTGTGAAGCCCTTGCAGGCTGGTCTGACTGGGGGCAAACTGGGAGGAGCTCAGCATGAGTCTGAGCTCCTGTGAGGCCTCGTTCCAGTCCCTCCGCTGGTCCACTGGGACGCCGCCATCAGCCTCTGACGTGCGTTTCGGGGTTGATCCAGCAGGCCGGCGGCTCCTTCCTGCCTCTGCTCCTGCTGTCAGTTGTGTAGCTGCTTTTCTCCTGAATTCCAGTTGCTGCCGCAGTTTATGGCAGTTTATGGTGGGCAAACTGAGGCCCGGGGGCCACGTGTGGCCCAGTGCAGTATTTAGTGTGGTCCACTCTGCTTCCCTTGGCAGGTAAACGCCCTCCTGTCCTTCGTGGTCCCCATGGTGGCCATTTCTGTCCTCAACGGGCTCATCGCCCATCAGCTGCTGCGAATGTTCCGCGAGGCAGAACAAGACAACCGCGTTTGCATCGTTGACGGGAACCGAACCGTCCTCAACGTCACCGCGGAGCCCAACCGCGCTCAGTCTCTCCGGCACGGAGTTCTCGTTCTCCGTAAGTGAACCACCCACCACAACATGTCTGATTCACGTGTGACACCTCTAGATGTTCAAAGAGGGGAGGAAAAGAGAAGAAATCCCTCTTTCTTCCCATCTCCCGCCATAATCAAGGCCTTGAACACCATCCAAACAACAGACACAAATGATTAGCTACTTTTCCAGAGGAGGTCCTGGAAGGTGGTTGGAAGATGGGACCCGGCACCGGTTTCACCCAAGTAACAGAACTCGCCAGGAATTAGCATCGTCAGCAAATTCCAACACCAAAGGTCATCCACCCGTTACCGGGTGCTAGCAGGGGAGATCAGAGGGGGGCAAACTGAGGCCCGGGGGCCACAGGTGGCCCGGTGAGCTGTTTGATCCGGCCCTCAGAGCCTTGACCATCACCTGATAGCCCCCAAGTAGTGTTGGGGGACTTTAGCAGGTTAGCACACACCCGTTTTGGATCTGTTATGTGTGAAAGGTGCCGGTGAACCTGTGTAGCCGCGATGAAGGTCTAACGTTCCCCCCCCCCACCCCTGGGTGCAGGAGCGGTGGTCATCGCCTTCGTGGTCTGCTGGCTGCCCTACCACGCCCGCCGCCTCATGTTCTGCTACGTCTCCGACTGGTCCGAGTGAGTAGCTGCTCTCCGCCTCTCCCTCTGTCCTCCGTCCAATCCCACGTTCCCGCGTTCCCGCCCTGCTCCGTCACACCTGCCGGGAAGCGATTCCCTCCTCTGTTACCGGCTAATCAACCCCCACACGAGGTCAGACCTGTGCGTGATGGAGGGAACCCCTCAGGGATGAGAACAGATGGACGCCGCAGGCGCAGGGAGCACAACCGTCCTCATCCCTCCGTCAGCATCCGTCCTGCTGATGGAGGGATGAGGACGGCTGCATAAATGAGAAGGTGTGGTGAATTGTGGTGAAGGAACTTCACGGACGCTGAGACTCAGGATAAGTAGGTGTTTATTTGGAGAGGACTAAGTCCAGCAGCGCGCTGGCGGGCGTCTCGGGTTCGAACTGGGTGAGACTCCTGCTCGATGTCCTAATGTAGAGTTTTTCTGTCAGAGGACGCAGCCTTCAGCCACACACCAGCCTTCAGCCACACACCAGCCTTCAACCACACACCAGCCTTCAGCCACACACCAGCCTTCAGCCACACACCAGCCTTCAGCCACACACCAGCCTTCAACCACACACCAGCCTTCAGCCACACACCAGCCTTCAGCCACACACCAGCCTTCAACCACACACCAGCCTTCAACCACACACCAGCCTTCAGCCACACACCAGCCTTCAGCCACACACCAGCCTTCAACCACACACCAGCCTTCAGCCACACACCAGCCTTCAGCCACACACCAGCCTTCAACCACACACCAGCCTTCAACCACACACCAGCCTTCAGCCACACACCAGCCTTCAGCCACACACCAGCCTTCAACCACACACCAGCCTTCAACCACACACCAGCCTTCAACCACACACCAGCCTTCAGCCACACACCAGCCTTCAACCACACACCAGCCTTCAACCACACACCAGCCTTCAGCCACACACCAGCCTTCAGCCACACACCAGCCTTCAGCCACACACCAGCCTTCAGCCACACACCAGCCTTCAGCCACGTAGGGCAGAAACCCAGAGGTTCCCACTGACGGAGGAGTGGAGGGAAGAAAACCGGACACCATAAGTCAGAAGGCCGCGGTGGTTTTCTGTCCTCTCGGAGACGTCCCCATAAAGGTGCAGACGTCTGTGCACCTGCCTCGGTCCTGACCCTGACCCTGACCCCGACCCTAACCCTGACCCCGACCCTAACCCACTGGCTCCTAACGAGACCTGGAGATCCTCGGTCCTGACCCCGACCCTGACCCCGACCCTGACCCCGACCCCGACCCCGACCCCGACCCCGACCCACTGGCTCCTAACGAGACCTGGAGATCCTCGGTCCTGACCCCGACCCTGACCCCGACCCTGACCCCGACCCCGACCCACTGGCTCCTAACGAGACCTGGAGATCCTCGGTCCTGACCCCGACCCTGACCCCGACCCTGACCCTGACCCTGATTCCGACCCTGACCCTGACCCCGATCCTAACCCTGACTCTGACCCTGACTCTGAC
>CAAE01007180.1:39048-68410 GCA_000180735.1 Tetraodon nigroviridis | reverse complement strand
GGTCACAGCCGCGGGTTAACTCTGCGCCCTAATGGCGCAATTAGACGCGCAAACCTAAACACCCGCGCACGCACGGACGCCCCCTCCCTGACCATCAGCGGCGGGTCCTGGCGTGCCACCGAGCAGAGAAGCGTTGTTTACGGAGCGGAAGAGTCTGTTTCCTGTCTGTAACAAAACCCAGACTCCCGGAGAGTGTCAAGGTGCTGCGCGCCTCTTCAATACATCATCTTCATCCGAGAGCCGGCGTGATAAGATGGGTGAGATCAGCAGATCAGCGAGCTGGACAACACGGAGCTGCTTTCCTTGGTACCCCCCCACCCACCAACACACGCACAAACACCCTTTTTTTTTTTTTTTTTTTTTACAACAACAGGTGGATCAAGAATAGACCCGCCAGTGCCAAAAACTAGAAATGCTTTTGAAGCACACAGGCCTCAAAAACACGGCGACCTGAGAGAAAGGATAGTGTATTTTGAGATTTGGCACATTCTGGGGGAGCTGTTGTTGGTTTAAAGGTTACAGAGTTAGGAAAATTATGTCACCCCGAGAGTGTGTGTGGGTATGTTTGTGATGCTTTGATGCTCCAAGCGTGTTTACTGTAAAATATTGTGACATGAAAATAATCCCAGTAAACGTTGTAATAATAGATCGTATTTCAACTATATTTCCAAAACGGCTGAAGAATTCAGTGTTACATCCATGAACTGTTTATCTCTACAGATTTACTTCACTAGAGTCAGCGGAGTAACTAGATTTCACCTTCATCTGGGTAATGTGTGTGGGTAATGGCTTCGCTGTGCTGCAGGAAGGTGAGCCTTATCAGCGGCCCCTGTGATGGTCTCAGTGGGCAGGCCCCGGCCCAAGCTATTGTACCCCTGCCTGGGCCCAAGTGACAGATGACAGCGGCTTCACAGGAGAGGAAACGAGGAGTCAAAGGCGAGGGATTTTTAGGAAAATGTAAACTCTGTTCTCGCCTGCTTGGTTTAACCTCTGAAGGTGCCAAAGAGTCCACAATTGCAGGGAAAGCTGCCGGAATTCAGTGGCAGTTTTCAGGTTTTTGGCCAGATAATATGGAGATGGCTCTGAAAACCAAAGCCCGGTTCTGTCTATCAGTGGCCTAGAGAGGAGGAAGTGAGGTCTTGTTCGTCTGGGTCCCCTGCCCTTTGCCCTCCCTGGGGTCTCATAAATTAGCCCGCTGTAATTCTCTCCCAGACGGCCTTGTACCAGCAGGTGTGTGTTTGTATATACAAGTGCTAGCAGGGGGATGTGGGGCCTGTAGTTTCTGTGATGTACGGTGTTGGGAATGCAGTTTGGAAGGAAATCGGCGACCTGAAAAATGCTTATCCTCCCCGTTGCCACACGGGCTGTGCAGATAAAGTGGTAGAAGGGAGGTGGGCTCCAGAGGAGGACGTGAAGATTCCGTTGCTCACGCCGGACTTTCCACGAAACCAGGGATTATTCTAAAATGTCCAGAGGTTAAACCAAGCTCAGCCTGAGGACTTCCTCTGGATTAAGCAGGTTGTTACCCTCTCTCGGCAAAAGAAAACAAAAGTAAACATTGAGAGAGTTATTTTCTGTATCCAGGGTGTGTTAGTCATCCATAATGGTGGTCTGTTTTGAGAGAACGCTGCGATAACGTTTGAAATTAAACACTAATAAAACAGAGCAGCTGATGGTCAAAAAAGAGGATAAATCATCATTAAAGTCAGGACACAACTGTGTCTTCTGTTATGCTGTTATTGTGGTAGAAAGGTTTGCGCGGGGGGGGGGGGGAACCCTTCATGGCTAGTTTCAAAATCAGACATCAGGCTTCTACTTCCTGTCTTTGTTTCTTTGCATGATTATTTGTATAAAGCGGAGGACTGGAGAGCCAAAACCGGCCAAAAGACAGCATCAATCAAGTCCGCGAGCACACTGGAGCTTGTGTTTGAGGTTCCACCCAAGTTCATGGTAAAGAGGCTGCAGGGGGACAGAAGTAGTCGCGTTGAACTATTCCCAAGTCAGTCTCCAGTCCCCAGTGTTTACGCGATCAGATGGAGAGTTCAAGTCAAGTCGTCTTCTCTCCGTGTTTGGACCAGTGTTGTGTCACCAGCTGGAGTCTGATTCAGTCCAAATCCAAATCATGTTAAACCCGAGTTTATTTCCACCATTTCAAAGCTACATTTTAGAAGCACGGAAACAGAAAACTCAGCGTTGTTCTTTCCTGATTCAGAATGCTAAACTGGTTCCACGTAGACTCTTTCCACTTGACTAACATCAGTATCAGTTTGCACGTCTGCCTCTAAGATTATGCCAGATAAGCTCATGAAAGTATTGGAGTATTAGAGTATTAAAGTACTGTTTGATCGGACCAAGACAAACATTTCATTCATTAGCGTTGAATCTATTTTAAGGCTGCTAACTCTGTCACACAAGCTTGACGATTTAAGATGTACCCAGATTTACAGCCATCTCTGCGCTAAGCTAATCAGCTGTTAGATGCAAATGTTGAGTAAAAAAAAAACCAAAACAAAACACAATTTCCACTGTAAATAACTGGGGCTGCATTACCTGAAGAGTGGGAATTCAAAAGCAATGGTGGCGTTATCAAGTAGATATGAAATATGCCTTTATTTTGACTGAAGAAAAGCCCTTTTGGTGGTTCATGCAGAAAGAAAATGTTTGTGTTTCAGATGTTTGTGTAGACCACAGGACAGGATTGTCGTGAGCAAACCAAATGCACAAAGCTGCACGGACGTGGACATGCGCTAGCTGGAATGCCGTGCAGCACCGAGCGCCCATGTCTGTTCCTACATGCGCTCCATCAGTCATTGGAGTGCACGGAGAGCAGCGGGGAGGTCCCGTGCTCTCTGTTGTTGCTGTGTCTAGTCCCGTGTTAGAGAATTGATGACACTGTCTTTGGAAAACAAACACGGCGGGAAGCTAAAAAGGTGGTCACTCAGCACAGATCCATGACCCAGAGAAACAGAGGCCATCGTCACATGTGAGTAACATCCCTCTTGGAATGTGCGGCAGTGTGTGTGTACACACGATCCTGTTTGTGTTTCTGTGATACCACTGATGGAATGTGACTGTTTGGTGCCTCAAAGTGTTTCCTGGCGTTTTGCAGTGTCCACGTCCTACGGCAGCAACGCTTACCGTCATGCAAACATGAGAAAGGCAGGAGGCAGTGCTAAAATACAAACATAAAAAAGTGCTTCAAGGTGCTAGAATAAATATTCGTGCGTGGTTTTTTTTGGGGTTGGTTTTTTATGTGTTTGGCTGACTCTCTCATTATTCTGGATGTGACACACTAACGCACCGTCCTGGCCAGAGGCGGCTGCTGTCACTTCTTGCCCTGACACACACTTCACAGCCCGCGCTGTTGTCCCGAGGCCTCCCTGGCACTTAAACAACCAAACCTTGCCCTGGGCCCCCGAGTCTTGTTCTGAGAGCTCAAATCCCATAATTGCAGGGCTGACAGTGATAGTGTAGGAGACACCCTCACCTGGTTGGAAAGAATGAAAACATCTACTGTCAGGGAGAAGACAAGGGCAATTGGTGGTGGTTAGGGGAAACAGTTAAAAAGAATATATTACAGGCAATAGTTAATGGCCTGCATGGAAGATCCAGGATCCATTTTCAAGTACCAATTAATTGAATATTTATTAGTGAAATTAGTAATATATAATTTCAAGGTAACCTCAACAATTAATATACACAGTCAAATTTTTCAGACTTCTAGCAATTAAAAACACCCTGCACCATGCTGGAGACTCAGAGATTTTGAGATTTTGTGAAGTTGTAACAGTTGCAGGAGGATGATATCTAAAAAATGTAATTCTAATTATTCTAGCTCTGGTTAAGTACATTGAGTAATTAGCAGTCGTAAGACTTTGTTTACTGCTCAGAGTACTGAATAAAGAAAATGCATGGCAACATCTCAGTAAAGATAAAATATAAATTGCATGTCCGGATCTATTTTTAAATTGAATACAAAGACACCCAAACCTCTTCTACCATAAATGAGTGTGTTTCAGCCTCCTGCTGCAGGACTCTCGCTCCTGTGTGGCCGAAAGCTTCCCACTATCCCAGGCACACTCCTGGGAAGATTGCTCATACTGGAGTGGGTCCCATTTATCAACCACTTCAGTCCCAACAGAGAGCTGTGGGAGCCGCAGAGCAGCCGGCATGTTTACACCGCAGGCCTTCGGGAAAGAACAGATGGAAATACCTTTGAAAACAACCCTGACATCAGTGCGCTCAGTCTAGGCTAGTCACATAATATATTTGACATTATTAAAGAGAACGTTCAGCTTCGGTTGTCCATGGCTGAACTAACCTGAACAGTGTGTAAATGTCTTTACATGTTAATCGGCCTTGCCTAAAAAGAAAAATGCACCAGTCAGGGAGGCGAAAAAAATTCGGCAAAGCATAATCATTCGAGTTGTCACATGAATTGTCCGGATTTACTGATCTTTACAGACAGGTGTGATATTTGCATGTTACTGGTGTTACTGGTTTTAACCCACGGCGTTTCTTTCCTGCCGTGGCAGCATCAAACGGGGATTTGGCGCCACCTTGTGGCTCTTCTTCAGACCGCAGCTGCGCCCACTGATGACGTCACAGCGCTGCCTGCCAGCTGAGCCTCTCTGCGACCGGACTTTAACCTGCGGACGGTCCAGCTCCGTTCCTATTGGTAAACCTGCCAACTCCCACCGACCTTTTGCCGAATCAAATCGGACGACGGAGCGCTTGTGTCGTACTCAGAGCTCATCCCCTTTGCCGACTTCTATCCAGCTTCCACAGCTCCAGCAGCCATGTCGGTGTTCTGCGAGGTCCCCCAGGCCACCCCCGTGGCTGTCTTCAAGCTAACCCAGGACTTCAATAACGACCAGTCCCCCCAAAAAGTCAACCTGGGAGTGGGAGGTAAGCCGTCCACAGACGTTCTAACACGACAGTCATGTAACAGAGAGTGTCCTGAAAGGAACCTGCCAGGTAAAAGTGATGCTAACCCACGCTTGCCGACCCAACCAGTAAGCTAATTAGCATAACAAACCCGGCGCTGTTCATTCAAACTAAATGAACACAGATTTGAGCGTTTTGCCTTTTATGACGTTCAAATGTATTCGTTTTGTGTTGTAACAGAGACGTCCGACTACCAGCTAATGAGGGAAGTGCCGTCATCAGTAATAAACCCATGTTTTTACCCATTAGGGGGCGGCCTGGTTATGTAACCGCAGCAGTGACCCGCTGGTTCGGGTTAGCTGCTGCTGCTGCTGCTGCTGCGGGAACAGCCAGAGGGATTACTCTTCCTCCCTGAAACATGCACAGCTTAGCCTTGTTTGAAACCAGTGGCACATTCAAGGGTTCATTAGGCCTACTTTCCGCTTTAATCAGATTAAAGGAAGTAGTCCTCACTTGCAAACTGCAAAGAACAGAGTGTGAAAAGTGAAGGTGTTCTTTTGTGGCAGGCTGGTCCCCTGACTAGTCCAGGAGGATGAGCCTGATAATCCCTCTATTTTCTGCAAATGACGAGGTTTATCTGTTAGTTAGAACAGGAATTACGTGAGACCCTCCTGAACCAGTTTCAAATAGCCAGAAAACAAAGCACGTTAATTATCTCTACAGATAAAGAGCTGCTGTTTGCGTAGTCCTTATCAGGGTATGTTGACTCAAATCCAGCCAAACAGGACCCGATGTACCAGCTGCTCTACTGTACCTCTAATGCACCTCAGGAAAAGGTTTCTAACTCCTGATTTTTGCGTTTTGATGATTTATCTCTCTTACCTGCAGCCTACCGGACAGATGAGAGCAAGCCTTGGGTGTTGCCCGTGGTGAAAAAGGTGGAAAAACTCATTGCGCAGGATGACAAGCTAAACCACGAGTACCTTCCCATCCTGGGGCTGCCTGAGTTTCGGTGCTCTGCTTCCAAGATCGTCCTGGGAGACGACAGCGCGGCCATTGGAGAGGACCGGGTTTGTGGCGGCGTTGTCTGGCACCTTCTGCTCACAGACGCTCAAACTGACCTGTTGCTCTCTGCCAGGTGGGGGCTGTGCAGTGTTTGGGCGGCACCGGTGCTCTGAAGATGGGCGCAGAGTTTCTCAGACGCTTCTACAATGGAAACAACAACAGCAAAACACCCGTCTATGTGTCCGCGCCCACATGGGGTACACACACGCACACACAAACACACACACGGCTGGGTGGAACTGGGTTTACCCTCTCCAAGGTAGCTCCTCATTCCCAGATTTTGCAATCTTTGCAGTGTTTTATTTAGCTGCAGACTTCAGACCCGGCGTATCAGCACCTTGTGGTTGTGGTTATTATCGGACACGTTCGGTATCTTAATGTTATCAGCTCCTGCTGTAAACGCACTAAAAATATAACAGCAAACTAATAAGAGTGTTGTCTTACAGAGAATCACAACGCTGTATTTACCAGCGCCGGCTTTGAGGACGTCCGCCCGTACAGGTACTGGGATGCAGAGAGGAGGGGCCTCGATTTGGCTGGTTTCCTTGGCGACTTGGAGGTAGGCGCCTTGTGGCGAGAAGCCTTTAGTTACGAACAGGAGACACTTACTGGTGGTGCTCTTATTTGTGGCTCAGGGCTGTCCAGAGCGCTCCATTTTCGTCCTGCACGCGTGCGCCCACAACCCGACCGGCACCGACCCCACGCCTGAGCAGTGGAAGCAGATCGCTGAAGCCATGATGGTATTAACCAGGCACGCCCTCTTCGGTACGCGTCTGCCTGCCGCATTTGACGACCGTGCGCTGTTGTGGTGCTGCTCTTTTGCAGAGGAGGAAGCTGTTTGTGTTCTTCGACTCGGCCTATCAGGGCTTCGCCTCGGGCAGCCTGGACAAGGACGCCTGGGCCGTCCGCTACTTTGTCTCCAAGGGTTTTGAATTATTCTGCGCCCAGTCCTTCTCCAAAAACTTTGGTCTTTACAGTGAGTGTCCCCTCACGGATGAGTAAACGCACCAAAGAGCTCACAAGCACACTCTGAGCCAGTTTACGAGCTTGTGACCTGGTATCGTTGTGAATGTCGCCATCTAGAGGCCGTCACTCTAATAGCTGTGGAAATGTGTGTGTGCTGTCAGACGAGCGCGTGGGGAACCTGACCATCGTGACTCGTGATGCAGACAACCTGAAGAGGATTCTGTCCCAGATGGAGAAAATCGTCCGAACCACGTGGTCCAACCCGCCATCCCAGGGAGCTCGGGTGGTCGCCGTCACGCTGAACTCGCCGGAGCTGTTTGCTGAGTGGTCCGTAGCGCAGGACGGCGCTCCGCATCGGAGCTCCGGCTCCACCTGAGCTCCTCACGGGATGTTTCTCTGTGTTTGGCTGCAGGAAGGAGAACGTGAAGACCATGGCTGACAGGGTCCTGCTGATGAGGGCTCAGCTGAAGGAAAAGCTCCAGCGTCTGGGGACGCCAGGAACCTGGGACCACATCACCGACCAGATCGGCATGTTCAGCTTCACGGGGCTCAACCGTGAGTTTGGCGATTGTCACCACAGCCCAGCACGCACACGCGGCCTGCTGCCAACACACAGGGAGTGTGTGAATGAGCAAACACGGCGTTAATTTGACGCCTTTCTGTGATTTCTGCAGCCAAACAAGTGGAATTCATGGTGAAGGAGAAACACATCTACCTGATGGCCAGCGGTCGTATTAACATGTGCGGTTTGACCACCAAGAACATCGACTACGTGGCTGCGTCGATCCACGAGGCCGTCACCACCGTCCAGTAGGCGGGCTCACCCACAGCGTTGAGTCCGTCACAGAGCCCCGACCCTAAGAGAAGCCTCCAACCTGCTGAAACCCTGAGGAGAAGCACAAAGCATCGTTTGCACTGACACACTCGCTGCCTCGTTAGCCCAGCTCGCCGTCCTCCCACTGTCCTGTAGATCCAGCCATCTTTCTCTTAAAACGGTTTATTTCATTTCAAGCCACTAGTCTCTGACCATGAACCTGCTGAATTATGGCAACATAACTTGAAATTGTAAACTGAATCTAGAAATGACAGAACCAGTTGAATTCAGTTATAACGAGCACTGCTACCTGCTGACCTCCGCACGTGAGCTGGCACCACGTTAGCATTCCTGTGTCTGTGTCGACGCTTCCACGTTCACAGCTAGAAAAAAGCTCATTCTGTGATTTCACCTCTGTTCTCTCGAAAGAAACGGAAGGTCAAAGAAGCTCCAGGAGCGTTCTGCTGAACCTGGAGTCATTTCTGACATCTGGGAGCCTCCTAATAAACGGTGAGAACAACATCTGTCTGGAAGAGGGCTGTTATATAAGAGGGCCAGGGGGGCAGAAGGCAACAACCAGCCTCCCTCTAGTTGCGTCACTGCGCTGGTGGTGTGGTGGCGGTTTTCAGCTCGACGTGCAGGCAGACGGATTCACTGCCGACATTAACGTGTTTGCAGCATGTTTGAGTTGCAGTTAGACAAACAACGATCTGGCATCTTACTGCAGTCAGTTTATTGTTGAACATCACATGACCTATCTGGTAATACTGTATCTGGGTAAATAATCATTTCATTCAACTTTACCAAAGCTTAACCTCCTTAAAAAAACCAGTAGCAGCTTTCAAATGTGTAAGTCAGCGCTGATCACCTGGCTTCAGACCATCGCAGTTCTCCATCCAGAGTCTGATGGAACGTCTTCCTCCGGTCTGCCTGCCAAGACGGTCAGCTCGGTGACCTTTGAACCTTCAGCTCCAAAAAGAACATGTCGACTGTCCTCGAGCGCCGCGTGTTTGTGGAGAGAACGCAGCAGCGTGACATCAGACCTGCGTCGTTTTCTGTTCTCTGGCTGCGCGACAGCCCGGATCAGCTCGACCCAGCCATCACGGCGCGATTGCACTAAATAATTTCCAGAACATCCTTAGAACGTGCACCTCTGCCGGGGAGAGTTCCTGCAAACGAGTTCCCCTCTACTCATCCTTCCATGTGTGCATGCAGCGGTCTAACGAGGGGAATTCTACAGGAGAGGCAGCATCACCAAACATGCAGGTAGCAACTAGTCTCGCACCAGAGAACCTCCCACAGACCCACAGTCACCCCCACAGTCACCCCCACAGACCCACAGTCACTCTCACAGACCCACAGTCACCCTCACAGACCCACAGTCACCCTCACAGACCCACAGTCACTCTCACAGACCCACAGTCACCCTCACAGACCCACAGTCACCCTCACAGACCCACAGTCACCCCCACAGACCCACAGTCACTCCCACAGACCCACAGTCACCCCCACAGACCCACAGTCACCCCCACAGACCCACAGTCACCCTCACAGACCCACAGTCGCCCCCACAGACCCACAGTCGCTCCCACAGACCCACTGTCACCCCCACAGACCCACAGACTTGTCTGCAGCTTTGGGGATAAGTGAGGAGAGCACAGCTAATGTGGCTGGTTTAACGTAACGTCAGGAGAAAAGCTTGACGGATTTGAACATTTAGAGTTTAAAATGGGGAAATTCACTGACCATTGTGTGCAGGATGCATGCTGTGTGTATGTGTGTGTGTGTGTGTGTGTGTGTGTGTGTGAGTGCATGCGAGATTACCGTTGTTACATGAAGGTAAATTCATGCAGTTAAAGACTGGTTGGTGGCTCATATTGCTTTGTTCAAAGGTCTTTTGGTAAATCTGGCACTTTTTTTGTATAAAAATTGATTGATTTTAAGAAATCGCATTTTTTTTCAATGCAAGTATCTCCAAACCTCCACTTGTCCTTCACGCCTGGCTGAAGATATGACTTATTTATGGCTTTTCATTGTTGTCTTCCTTTCATCTGACGTAAAAATTGTGCTTTATCTCTCAGCGTCTCTCGGTGAGCAGCATCTTCTTCTGGCGACTTGAAAACGTCTGAGGATCCGTGACGGCTGACTCGATGTTTGAGCCAAAGGTGAAAGGTCAGCGCTGGCTCAGGCGTGGGTGCGAGTATCACTGAGGTCGGGTGAACTGTCCAGGTTGTTCCTTTGTTTTCTGGGGTGATCCTGAGCGTTCGAGGTGGTTGAACATCACGGTGGTGGTGGTGGAGCGGAAAGGCTGCTTCAGGAGGAGGAGGAGGAGGAGGAGGGCCTGTGCTTCACCGCTCTTCCTCTCAGCCACCGTGCTAGCTGGTCAGCGGCAGATGATCGGAGCCCTCCTCCAAGTCCCTCTCTCCTTCCTTGGGCTTTTTTCTCTTCTTGTTACCTGGAAACAACAGTAGAAGTGTGGGTGAAAGAGCCTCCCTCTGCTGCTCAGCTTCCACCTCCAGACCGGCTTCCAGTTGCTGTTGCTGGCTAACGCCGGCCCGGCAGCGCCGCCGCTGCCTCCGGTACATAAACGCTGCAAAGTGAGTCAGGCAGTGGGTGCCGAGAGTGGCGGCTGCGGCGCCAGGCACGACGCGTCGCCTGTTGCTAAGATACTGCTGCGCATGCTGTACCCGATGAAGGCTCTGCACACATCTGACGGCGTGCGTGGGCGTGCGGGCGCGTCATGACCAACAGCTCACTCACTTAGTTTGCGCAGCAGCCTCTTTCCAAGGTTCTCCTCGGAGCCAGCCAGAGACAGAGAGCTGATGAAGGGAGAGGTGGACGGCTGGGAGTCGGCCGGCCCATCTGGGGTGTCAGAGCGAGATTAATGGCCTGCACCAAATACGCACGCAGAGCAAGAGTGCCAATGGCTCACCGTCCTCTCCGTAACTTTCCGGCCGGTCCTCGTGGATGAAGGGAATGTCATCCAAGCGAAGGAAGACGGTGTCGTTGGGACTCCTCTGCCCGTCAGACTTGCTGCCTAACCAGGGAGAAGGAAGGAGAGAACATGGCAGTTAACCTAGAACATCGCAGGCAGCAGCCTGGAGAACCATCTACCCAGTCATTTTCTTTAGGGCACAATGCAAAGATACACAGACACACACACACACACAAACACACACACACACACTGCAGATGGGTTTGTGATGACGCAGCATGAGACAGATGGTCTGTGGGAAATCCTTTAAGCCTGAAAACTGGTGCAGATTGATGCCTCGTTTACACAGTGTGAGCAGATTAACGAGGATTGTTGCAGCTGAAATTAATTGCTATTATTATTATTATTATTATTGTAAAAAAATGAAACTCCTCAGACTGACTAGTTGGGGGTCCTGGCTTTAGAAGAGGTCGGACAAAAAGGCCCCAGCAGCTGTGAAAAATACTTTCAGGCAGGAGAAGCTGTTGCCAGGAAATCTTTTCAGATATCAGCTGGCACACAAGCCCAACCAAACGGACGCAGTGTTTATCCGGGTGGTTTGCTGTGTGCAGTCGTTGGGGGCAGCAGGACAGACTCTTTTGGGTAGTTTCCAGCAGCGCGTTAGCGTAAAATCAACAGGACTCACGAACGATGCGGTTTCGCTCATTCAGCCGGTGGGTGTTGCAAATGCCACCGTGGGGATGGAGGTGCGCCAGGCGGGCCAGCCCCATGCGGGTGTGCGCATGCGTGAGCGGGAGGGCGATGCTGTGCGAGCGGGTCTCTGGGACAGGCGGCCTCCCCTTCATCTCCAGGTCCACTGGATCTGGGGTCTGAGGGGAACTGTCCATCCTGGTGGCTGTCAGGGCGTTTTGGTAGTGGCTTCTGGTGATCTGTGGAGGTACGAACACCAACGTCAGTGTGACACACACACACACACACACACACACACACAAAACTCCCGCCCAGGCCACCTGGACAGGAAAGAGCAGTGAGGTGGAGTGAGCGATCACATGTGACATTCAAGGCTAAAATATTCATGGTTCAAATGAAGATCAGTTGTCGTCGGGCTTTAAAGGAGCGAGGGTGACCTCAGGGGCGAGCGAGAGGCCGGATGCCTGCGTTCAGTCAGAATCTGGGATTAGGACATATCAAAGGCTGCAGCCCAGGAAAAGTCGGCCTCTTCTGGAATTCCAAGATTGAACGCAGGGGTCTTAGAATGACGTGGTCGTTTTTCAAAGGAAATCTGTGGAAATAAACTCGTGCGGTACACGAAGGACAAAGAAATCCATCAAATTCCACACTTGTCTGTGGTGTGCGGGTTTGTTTTCGTGACCTTGAGAACTTGCAGGTCGGTGAGCTGTCGGACCGAATAGTCTGGTAAATAGACCCCTCCTCCGCCTCCTCCTATGGCGAGCTGACCCACGCTGCCGCCGCTCAACAGCAGATCTGATTGATTCAGACCGCTGGCCCGCGAGCTGTACCCTTTACCTGCACACAGAGGAGGAAGAAGCAAAACATTTGTTCCAAAGGGAGCAGGAGCAGCACTTTCCACCTTTCCCACAGCCTGGCCCTGGGTGTTGTGCAGAGGTGTGCTGCACAGATGTTTCCAGCAGCTGTCGCTACCTGCAACGCTGTGCTTTCCATTATTTCTATATGGATCCTTGTCCCCTGAAGGCAGGCAGCAGAGCCTTCGTGTGTGTGTGTGTGTGTTTGTGTGTGTACAACATGCGTGACTGTAACGTGTGCAAATGTAAGTCGCCTTACATGTCTGGTGATTGACAGGATATATTTTTTCTCCTAAAAAGGAAGTACGGACGGTTATGTCCACATTCTGGCGGTGATCTGTGGATCAGAGGAGAGTACCTGAATGTGTGGGGACCTGTTTGACGTTTGACTTTTGCTGCGTGTGCCGTTCTAAATTAGGTTTTAATGGGTGTTTACATGAACAGGAATGACACGCTAATGTGGTTTAACATGGTGTTTAACGTGTTGGTGGGACAGAGGCACAGCGAGGCTGAGGGATCTAAATGTGCTTCTTCTGCGGCTTTAAAATAAATCTGGATTCCATAACGCCAGAAGCTTCTTTTACCTAAAGTCTCTGCTTGCTGCACACACACAAGCCGCTTGGAGGACGGTGCTTTCTGCTTGCTCTGCAGTCTTAGCTGGATTTCATCTAATCCTGTGCAGGTCACGTCCCTCTGCTGGGAAATTCTCTAAAATTACTTCTTTTAATTACTTACTTCCCGTCGCCGCCGCCGCTGCTGCTGCCTGTGACATTACACAGACAGTGCTGAGAATTTACTCTTTAAAAAGCACAGGTCCACTCCTGCGCTGATTTTCCCAAACTTATGGCTGACCTCTCGCTATCGGCGCATTCATCATAATTACTGCAATCACCGAGACCCCCGAACACTCTTGTCTTCTTCTTCATGCGTGAACTCACCAGTGGGAAGGGGCGGGAAAAGTGAGGGCATGCCGTAATAGGAAAAGGCTCCGTTCTCAAAACGGAGAGCCTCCTTTCCTATTTCCACCTCCACGCGACCCTGCAGCACAGACATTTGCAGGCATTGGTCAGAAGATCTGCTGGCATCAAAATGCTCCAGCAGTGTCTCCGGGTCACCTGCAGGATGAGGACAAAGTAGTCCACGGGTTTGCTTCTCTGGAAGAGGTAGTGCTGGGCAGCGTGTTTGCTCTTAGGGTTGAACTTGAGCTCCTGGACGACGCTGGGATGTTTGATGAGGCGGAGCAGAATCTTCTCTGACAGGTGACACGGCCTGAAGGGCTCCACCTCTGCAGCGCACGGAGGGGGGGGGGACTCAGAAAAAAGACACACACACACACACACACACACACACACACACACGCACACACAGTTGTACTACCTGTAGCCAAAAAGCGGTGCGTTGCCAGCAACAGCTGCGGTGACATCTTCACCTTCATTTCATTTTCTGCTACTTTGAAGATGGAGAAATCCTGCTGTTTCCTCTCGTGGTTGGACACTCTCCGCTTGTTTCTGTTATCAGCTGCTCACACACACACACACACACACACATTACCTAATACTGTTCACGTGTGTCATTTTCATATTCTGGCTGGTAAACATCTCATAAGTGCATCTAACTTTTACACCAGCTCGTTTAGCAGCCGCTGCTAAAACCTGAGATGAGCCAACAGCCACCTGAGGCCCCCCGGCAGAGATTCCAATTCTTGCTGTAATTAAAACTGTATTCTGCTGGAAAAATGTATGTTAATGACTTCTGGGAGCAGGAGTTTCTGCAGAGTCCTACTGAAAAGCCCTCCCTGCCAATTAATGCTGAGCGGCTTATGTCCATTATCTCCGCAGCCGCGGCGTTTGTTCCGTTATTAGATTAGGCACCAGCAGGAGGCCGAAGGCCTCAGGGAAGAAACCAGGTCAATGAGCAGGTAAATTCATTGATGGCAGGAGAGAAATCCGGTAACTGTGCTGGAAAGTTGCAGCAGCTGGTTTCTAACTTCCTGTCACACGTACTGTACAGGTCCGTCTCGTCCACGATCTCCGACTTGATGATCTCCTCGATGACGTCCTCCAGGGTGACGATGCCCATCACTTCGTAGAAGGGATCTCCCTCCCCTTCGCTGTTCACCCTCTGCACCACAGCCAGGTGAGACTTCCCTGCACACACACACACACACACACACACACACGGGATATCAAAGAAGGGAGAGGAATGTAAAATTCATTCAAATGTGAGCTTTTGCCGAGTTTGTGTTAAAAATAGCACGAGTCAACAGCCTCCAGCTGGATGCTTGGGTCAGGATAAAGAGGACTGTGTGTGTGTGTGTGTGTGTGTGTGTGTGTGTGTGTGTGTGTGTGTGAGAAAGGCTCTGATGAGGAGGTGGGTTGGCACTGGTTTGGAATGAGGGCAGATTAGTCTGGAGACACTTTGACAGTTTGGAATCCTTTGTCCTTACGTAAACACTGGGATTACGCAACCAGTCTGGGGATGCCTGCATCTGCTCTCCGAACGGGGCAAAAAGCGGCAAATGTGGCACGAACGTGAACAGAAAGTCAGTCAGGAGCGGCAGAGAAGCCGTCCGCCTGCTCCATCCAGACAAAATCAGCAGCTCATCTGAGACGGGCTGATTTTGGGATTAAGGTCTTTAATCCGGCGGAACAAGACCAGAAGGGCCCGACTGAACGACGGTAGGACCCTCGTTTCAGAGCAACCGGTGCTGCCGGGAGGCCTCAGGCCCGGCTGGCCCGTCTGGGGAGCTCAGGTGAGACGGAGGCGGATTGTGGCGTGTGCACGTGCCAGGGCACCACATTACATCATTCTAATGTTACATAACACTCTTGCAGCCTGAGACAGGCAGACTTGCACACACACACACACACACACACACACATGCCTGAGGCAAAGCTGGCTCTGCCAAGGATGCCTCCGTGGAAAGTATTCCTGCTCCATCAGCTCCCCCTTCATTCTGTTTCCTTTCTTCCAGGACTGAAGGTAGATTCTAGGGCCCGCTCCTCTTTTTGGTGGGTCCTGTCTCCGTTTATGACATCACCACTGACATTTCCATGCCTCCCTTCAGCCGGTCTCAGCCAGACGTCTCCCCAGCCAGCAGCCACCCTTCCGGAGCTGCGAGGGCCTTCGGTCCACCGGGGCGCAGCAGCGAGGAAGCGCCTGAGTTTGGCAAAGGTTGGACCTGAATTTTTCATGATTGCTCTGCAGGCTCGCATGGCAACGACCTACAGACGGCAGGAAGACTGAAAGGCACCACCCGGGTGGGCGGCGGTGGCGGTGGTGGTGGTGGGGGTGGGGGGGGACCATTAGGTGCAAACAAGCTTTCTAGATGAAGCCTTTGCTTTGACCTTATTTATGAACAACACAGTATGAAAGCAGCTGGAGCAGAGGGATCAGTGGCGTCTGCTCCCTTCATAATCCCGGCTCAACTTGGAAATTAAACTTATCACAATATCTGACCAGAGACCCTGACAAAAAAAAGCGTTTTGAGCTTTATTGCCAGTTGTTTTTGTTATTCTAGGAAAGGCCGCCGGCTCGGAGATGCTGTGATGGGGTCACTGCATCTGCCAGAGCCTGGAGAAGAGAGAAGAGAAGAGAGTCGGGGAGCAGCTGCAGCGCCACCTCGTCCATTCCAAGTCAAGGTAAACGCGTCTCCTTCCTGTCGTTGTCTGTGACCAACTGAAAGGGGACGGGCTCGGGTGGGGGGGGGGGGGGAGTGCTTGTTTGTGGGGATGCAGGGGCAACGTGTGCTGTTGTCAGGGGAAAACCATCACCTTAATCTTGAGGTAATCCCATTTTGCTCTTTTTTAGCCTCTAACCCCTGGCTGAACCACACTCTGTGTGACACTATCAAATTTCACATATGGCTCCCAGTACCGTGGGGATCAAAGAGCTTCACTCGCAGGCCTACTGTGAGCCAGTGGACTGATGTATGCACTGATTTTGCATGAAGCGCACATTGACTTCAAAGGAGAACTTAGCTGCTAGGAGTTAGTAGGTAGCCTTGAAACGGTTCCAACACATACACATGGCGCCACTGACGTCTGACGCATACACATGTACCTCTCTTAAACTCCTCCAGCATCACATCCAGCTTGGTGTCACTGAACACGCAGTGCATGGGATGCCTGTAAAACTGCGTGATGGTTTTCAGGGGCGTGCAATCGTCTGGATCCACGAAGGCCAGGTCCTTGACGAAGAGGATGTCCACAATATTGGCCCTGTCGTTCTCGTAGACCGGGATGCGGGTGAAGCCGCTCTGCATCACGTCCGACATGGTGCAAAAGTCCAGCACGGCATCCGAGGAGAGCATGTAGCAGTCCGAAAGCGGGGTCATCACGTCCTCCACGGTCTTGGTTCTCAGCTCCAGGGCTCCCTGGATGATGTTGAGCTCTTCTTTAACCAGGTCGTGGTAGGGGTCCGTGACGCGCAGCATGGCCACCAACTTCTCCCTGGTGTAAAAGTTGCTGATTTCCTGATGGAGCATGATGTCGAGGATCTTGGAGACGGGATAAGCGATTGGGAAAAACAGCAGCATCAGCAGCCGGGTGGCGCAGAGGGTCTTGGAGGCAATGGCGAGACTGTGCCGGGAGGCGACGGAGTGAGGTAAAATCTCACCAATAAAGAATATCCCTAGAGTACACGAGGCAGTGGAGAGCGCGGTCATGCCTAAAATCTGGCACATCCACACCACAAAGCACGTATTCGTGAGTACATTGCCCAGCACCACAGTGCAGAGTATGTAGTTTCCATGTTTGCGCACCGACTCGATCTTCCGTGCGTATTTTTGCTCTTTTTCTGTGCCGCTGTTCTGAAGGACGCGCAGCTCCACGGGGTCCAGCGCCAGCATGCTGATGTTCAGACCGCTGCAGAGCGCAGAGAGCCCCAACAGGAGCATCGAGACCCCCGCCTGGAGCCAAGCATCTGCCTCGGTCGGTCTCTCCACCACCGCCAGCCAGAAGTCCTTACTGCCGAAATGCTCCCATTTGACTCCATCGAAGGCGCACATGGAGTAGTATTTGACCGCCTCGCCCCTCCGCAGGTTCTTGGCCAGCAACTCAACTAAAACTGAGTTCTGACTCGAAGAGGATCTAAAGGAACCCAGGAGTTCGATGTCAGTGGTTCGGGCGTTCTCCTCCTCGCACGGGTTCCCCTTTGGGCGGTGCTGCCTCTCCGCATCCGCGCCGTCCTCGCCTGATTCCTCCAGAAAGGCGATCCACGGAGCAGCGTCGGCTCTGCCGCTGACGTTCAGGCTGCTGCCGGGGTGGCCGGCGGCCGGGGACGCAGAGTAGTAGACCCTGAGTGTGAAGCGGGTCCCCTCGGTCGCCCTGAGCATCCCGCCCTGCACGGACAGCTCCCCGCTCCGCGTGTCCTCGGGGCGGACGCCGAGCAGCCCCGCTGCCGGACGCGGCGGGAGGAAGACGGCGATGGCGAGGAAGAGGAGAGAGACCCGCTGCGGATGCAGGATGCAGCAGGGAGCATCCGCAGCATCCGCAGCATCCGCAGCCATCGTGCTGAATGAACTACTGAAGGACACGGGAGAAGTGGGTCACGTGGTGCAGCGCGACGGATGGAACAGCTGGGTGGCCATACCCACGAAGAGGCGAGGATGGGTATGATAGAAGGAGCGAGAGAGTACCAGGGTCCTTAAAAACGCATGACAGTCTGTGACGTAGGCTTGTTTTGTTTGTTTTCCGCCAGATCTATAAATAGACGGCAGGAAATGCCCAATCATGAATGATAAATGCGACTCACGCGAGCGCCAACATCGCTTAATATTGAGCAAATATTACGTCAAAGTTAGTACAACCAAATAGTGTTTATTATTGTATTTTATTCTCCAAAGGCTCTGAACAAATCCAAGCACATAGTACAAGAGACTGCAGCGATTTAGTGATCGAAGGTTTATTCGCGGGTCGGTTTGTCCACCAGGTGGCAGCATTGTCGCCTTTTCTGTGTGCAGAGCTCAGACCGTGACGCGCATTCAAAAGTTATTTATTCATTTAGTGTCCGACCAAAACCACGAAAACAACAAATCTCTTCACAAGCATTAGTTGGCATTCATTCACATTGGCGAAAAAAGTTCACTAATATAACATTTTTCTATTTAAACATATTTTCAACTTTGTAAACAAGTGCCGACGTGTAGAAGATGGAGTTTTAAACATTAATTTGATTCTTGCAATCACGTCTAGGCTGTTGGTAGATTACTAATTCAACACTTTGCTGATAAACTGCTTTTTTTCTTTCTTCTTTTTAAGATCCAAGAAAGATTCCAGAGTTTCAGGTCCGTAATGTTTACGGGGCGAAAGAAGTTCAAGGTGAGAAAAGAGTCCTCGGTCCAGACTCTGACACTGGGGGTCTGTCTGCTTTCCATCAGTCACACCTCCATCACACCTGCAAGATAATCGTGCGCTTTTACTCCCCGAGACAGGCCACGATCTCAGGCGCAAAGAGTCAGAAGACACATTTTAAATAGTCTTTAAAATAGGTGCCGAAAAAATGACGGGTGAAATCAAAAACAGCCACTCGTTTTCGTTGTACAAGAACTTTTACTACAACATTTTTTCAAAAAAATGAATGCGAAAAAACCGTCTAAAAACCAGAAATGAATACAATTATCCGAATAACGACCCTAATTACCCGTTTTGTTTTTGTTTGGGGTTTTTTTTTTTTCTTTCAAAAACGCCGTTTCGTCTTTTTAACAATTGAACAAAATCATTTGTCGTCCAAGAAGAGAAATACATGTGGGACAAAGACGATCTCAGTTATCCAAAATGCGCATTCATAAACATACACGCGTCTAAACAAACAGAAGAACCACTGAGGTATAACGCAAAGGTGTTTTACCTCTCTTCAGGTCAATGTAAATATGACCTTTTTTCTCTACAGTTTTTTTTTAAAATCATATAGCTCTAATTCAGTGGTAAGTCAGTTGTTTTCCTAATAGAATAACACGTATTTACACAACGTTCGAGTTTCTCACTCAAACCGTCCTCTTCCATTGTGGTGGATCTTTCCAGAAACGCGTTTGTACGTTTAAAATCTAAGGGCCAGCACGCACATCGTTGTTGTTTTTACTGCTGGCCCACTGTCGTATTGTGCTGTTTTGATTGAGTTTTGATTTGGGCCAGATTGTTCATTAAAGGAGAAAAGAGCCCTTTCCTTGCATCGGTTCCTCTGGAGCTCCGGTCCCCACCGGGGCTGCTGGAGGATTTCTGCTCCTGTCCGTCAAATGCACCACCGGGTAAAGTTTCCTTGTACGATTTTTGAAATAAACTTAACAAGGATGAGCTGATTTCATATGGAAAATTTAGTATGAGATCAAGTTTGAATGAACCTGTGTAAATATCCTAGAAGGGCTCTAACTAAGAGCCAAGATGGAAACACAGAAGGTGCAGTTTTGGCTAGATAAATATTGTCTGCTGGTTTTTCAGTTTCTCTGGCTTTCAGAATCGGCTCCAGTGGTTTTTGTGTCCAGATGTAAAAGAGCAGAACCCGTGTCTTGGTGCACCCCGGTGCGCGTCAACCCCAGACACGCTCTGAAGCGTAGGCGCTTTAAACGGAGAGAGGGAGAAGAATGGCCGGTTGTGTCTGCTCATCTGCGAGGCAGCAGTGACCTCAAGCGACCAGCCCTTTGCCTCTGCGCTCGCTGTCCATGTTGCAATCTCCAAACGCCATAAGTATTCAAAAATGTGCAGCCAATCAGTTGTTTATCAAAACGCAGAGGTCTCGGAAACGCGCAGTATCCCGCTGACAGAATCCCGACTGTTGCTGTTTTCCAGCAGCCCTTTGTTCTTTTTGACTCCAGACTCCAAATTTAAACGGATTCGGCATTAGTTTTCAAGTATAACACACTGTCAACAACTGTTTTTAAAGTGGGAATCTCTCTGATGAAGTGGGCGGAAAGCGCGGGCACGCGGGCCCTCGGACGCCGCTTTCTCCTCTGACCGGAACTGATGCACTATTTTTATTCATTTATTTGTTCACTTTTTTTTTTACTGCCGCCAGTGTGATTAAACCAACAAATATCTATTTTTGCCTCCTCGCCGGAGAGATGACCCAGGTTCTGGTGGAGTCGGTGGGCCTGCTGGTTGGAGCCGGGAGGGGCGGCGCTGCCTCTCCTCCCCCTCCCAGATCCTGGCTCCCACAGCCGCCGAGGCTGGCTCGGGGCGTGCGCTCTTCTCAGCAGCTCCCCAGAAATACTCGGAGGCGGAGGGTAGAAGGAGTGAGACAACCAGACAGGAAGACGTTCCTGTCGATGAGACCGAGGTACCCGAGCACTCTGGATCACCCACGGGAGCATACTCACCTTCTTTTCCGGCTCGTCCCTCTCTTTTACGCATCCTGAATCCTCCCTGATCTGCAAACCAAGATGTCCCAAGCCTCACCTTGCGCGTCCCAGTGGTCCCCTTTATGGCTGGCATCTCTGGCTGCTCTTCTGGTGCCGCTGGTGCTTTCTTCTCCCTACTCTTCTTCCTCCACCTACCAAAGACCTGCAGTCGGCGGGAAGCGGCCGGGCTTCGTGGAGAGGACGCTGATCCTGCTGGACGTCAACACCCGCAGCCCGATCAGAGTCCTGAACGACAACTTCCTCTCGTTGCAGCTGGATCCCTCCATAATCAAAGATGGTTGGCTGGACTTCCTCAGGTACTTTTTCCACACGCCGCTGACATGTCTGCACAAAACGTTTTAAACCTAATTACGCACGCAGCCACGTTGTCTGGACAGCACACGTTCCCCCTTCACACACACACACACACACACACACACACACACACACACACACACACACACACACACACACACACTTAAACACACACACTCCCAAACACTGAGGGATCTTGTGCTTCATAACACTACTTAGATTTTAGGGGATATTTAATCACCAGTCTGACTAAAACAGTAACGTTCATGAGCAACCAGCTGCTGCAGAGGCTTTTGGGTGTTTTCGGTGGGATGCACAGCTCTCACACACACATATGGGTGCACCCACCATTTAAAATCTCTTCTATTTCCTAAAAATGAAAAAAAAAAAAAAAAAATCACGTGGGTCTGATAGTCCGACTGGTTTTAGATGACTGTTTTAGCGTTAATAGACTTTTCTGTTGTTTTGACGTGTTTTTTTATTTTATAATGTTTACGTGTCATTTCCGCAGAAAAAAAAAAAACAGAATAGAACAGAAGATATGTTTACGTTCCCCCAGCGGAGAATTTGCAGCTTCCCGGCAGCAGCACACAGAGCAGAAATACGAAGAAACAAGTAAACGATAAAGTTCAAAATAAGTTTCAAAAAAAGTCACCTCCATGTTTTTATTCTTTAGAGGTCTCCGTTTAAAGTGTTATCAGTTAAATTGTTTTGTTCGTCTTCTAAAAATCGTTGCACAAAAATGATTAGTTATTACAGCTAGTGCCATTAACGTTTCATTTACGAGTTTAGGCATTTACGGTGCGTAAACTATACCAAACGTCTCCTAAAAAACAAAACGAGGGCAACAGCCGCGCTGCCCTGTTTCGGTAGTTTCATTTTAATGCGTAATTGGCTCACAGAATCAATTGGACACCGACAGTTGCCCAGTTCGGGTTACTTTACGCAATAACGAACCGTTTTACCACCATTTTTAGCAACATTTTTAAACTGTTACAAAGATCACGCACGACTTCAACTTCCTCATTATTATATTTTTTGTAATTGATCACATACATAAACATAAAATCATTTTTGTTGAAAATTAAATTTAATAAAATACTAGAATTAGTTTAGAGAAACATGCGCACATACGCTGTGTTTAAACTGCTAACTTTATTATCAAACCAAATTACTGTTTTTCCTGAAATTTTCCATATTATCTTAATTAATATTATTTTGATAACAAATTGTCACCAAACTAATTACATGCACGCCCAAAGTACCAGACGTGTGGCGCGTTGAGACCTAAACGTCCACTGTTTACAATTGTGATTATTCTACACAACTTTTCCGTCTGTTGCTGTAACAGCAGAAAGGTAATAACTTGTGCAGCTGCGTTTTCCCAGATGACAGGACTCTTTTTCATGCTACACATGTTTTTTCGCAACCAAGAATGCAGCTTGTGTCCGTGTTAAACTCAACGGCTTCAAATGCGCAAAACCTTACTTTGGTCCAGAACGCGCGCGGGCCTAAATCAAACCTACACTTTTACAACCCAAAATAAAGGGACGATTCCAGAATGGTTGTAAAGTGAAGTAAAAGTGCTGATAAAACCCGCTTAAATCACACATGACCTCAGATTTGCTCGTCACAGTTTCTGTCTGCGTTGGCAGCTCCGGGCGCCTGGTGACCCTGGCGCGGGGCCTGTCGCCCGCCTTCCTGCGTTTCGGTGGCAAACGGACCGACTTTCTGCAGTTCACCAACCAGAAGAACCTGGCCAAGTTCAGGGGCCCCGGCCCGGATTACTACCTGAAGAACTACGAAGACGGTTCGTCCTCCGCTCGCCCGTCGCTGTTTTCCTACAACGTCATCATGTCATTTTTAGTTTCTTAAGAACTTATTTTTATACTGCCTCCATTGTTGTTAAACATAATCCGATGTTTTTATTTTTCTTTCACGGACACCGAACTAAATCCTTGCTTCGACCTTTTAAAACGAGACGTGAACAAACAAATAAAAAAAGACGCTCTTTTTAAAATACGAGCGTTCATCAACTTCCAGCTCATAAAATAAACCCTACAATTTTAATTCATGAACATCATTTTTGAAGAGTAATTGTGAGTTAATAATAATAGTGTTAGGGTTTTTTTTTTTCCTTTTTTCATTTCCTTTATTAACGTGAACTAGGAGCTAAGGCTGCAGCTGAGTGCTTTTCTACAAATCTGACTTTTTTATGCCTGAAAGTCACAAACTGTCAGACGGTAAAACTTTAAATAGAGTTTAACCAAAGGTAAATTAAAACTTCATATTAAATAATTTTTTAAAACTCAGTACGCAGACTAAATTAAATTTGCATACTGTCATTTCTGACAGCAAATATCATCTGGGCGATCCATCGTTTATGCTTTCAGATATAATACGCAGCGACATCGCTCTGGACAAACAGAAGGGCTGCAAGCTGGCCAGCCACCCGGACATGATGCTGGAGCTGCAGCGGGAGAAGGCCGCCTCCACCCAGCTTGTCCTGCTGAAGGAGCAGCTGTCCAACATCTACAGCAACATTACGTTAACAGGTAGGAGATTACGCACGCCTGGAGCACAGCGCTAGGAGCGCAGTCTGGAGACCCCTGGGTCACGTGTGCGTGCACAGACGCACACGTGCGCAAACCAGGTTTAAAGCATGTCAATGAAAGCGATTCGGAATGACGGACGCCGTGTCCATAGGAGGAATGTGGGGATGGATCGGGCTGTGCAGCAGCTGAGGCTAGTAAAGAAGGGAAGCCACATTTTCGGTGCTTAACGCAAGATGACCGCAAAAACGAGCCTGGAGTTCCTGCTCTGGGTGGCCTCCTGCTTATCTGTCGCCCTGATGGATTTGGATGGAAGGAGAGCAACGAGACGGGAACGACAACAATGTGGGAATTTGTTCATTTGAGCCTGGATGGCTCCGTAAACTTGTGCTGGGCGGCGATTTGCCTAATAAGACAGGCGCTGGTGAATAGGACAAGTTAACATTCCTTGTGTTGTTTTACACAAGCCCGAATTCCAAATAAAACGTCTGTGGCTTTTTAAGATGGGGAAGTTCTCAGGGATAATTTGACTGAAGCGAGGAAAGAAGAGTTTAATAAACCACAGTAAAACTGCAAAACAGGATTTAACTCACCAGCTTAAATCGGTTCAAAAATCGCTACTTTGTTAACAACAAATAGCGATAAATACATACACACCTCCATTTAAAAAAAAAAAAACAAAACAAAAACTTAAAGTCAGAGGTGTGTGGGTGGTCAGTGTGTTGATATAAATAATTCACCATTATGAAGATCGACGTCAATTAGAACTATTTGCTTGGAAAAGAAAGAATGTAATCTCTCTGGAGCGAACCAGTGAGCAGAGGTGTTTTCGGAAGGTCTGGCATCAAGGGTGGGGCAGTCGCGGGCAGAGATTTATCAACTACGTGTTTTCAAACCGTCTGAAATGCGACGGTGCAAATGTAACCTTAGCGCATTTATCAAAGCAGGCAAACAGTAAAAGGATTAGGACCTGCAGGTATGAGCGGTGAGTTCACAAGTTCAGCTTTAGTCTTTAGGTCTTTCATATTGTCCCAACAGGAAGGATATTCTGTCAGAACGTAATTATTTTATTACAGGCCTGAGAATTTATTGTACGCATACACTCTAATCTGGGTTAGTGCGTAATAGAAAGGGTAATTACCCGTTTAGGTTGGACGTAGCAGAAGACTGAAATCAGAATGTGGAAACCATTTTATATTTGAACTCCTGGTGTGAAGATTTATATAATTAGATATAGAAGTATGAGAGGGAAAGAGCAGCTTTCATTGGCTTTAATGTCCAGGTGTCACGGGGCCGCGCCAACACCCGGCTTTTATTTAATGAAAGCTGATTTCATCTGAAGTGTTCTCACAGAAGACAAGCTGCAGGTCCGCCCAGGGGGAGCGCTCAAAGCTCCACAGGATGCTCTCTGCTGGCTTTTTACTTTCCCTTCATGCTGCAAATAGTTGCTGCTTGGCTAACGGCGTTCTGTCTTAGTGTGGAGATAATGCGAAATAAAGCCTAAAGGGGCTGAAATGTAGCAATAACGACACTGAAATACGGCTTCCCACTGATCTTCAGGTGTGTTGCATAACACAGAATCTGGGCTTAGGCCACTTGTCTTTGTAGTGAGGAGTAACAGGGCTTTAGAGGTACTTGGGATGTGTTTAAATATGGTAACCATCAGCCAGCAGTGTGTGTGTGTGTGTGTGTGTGTGTGTGTGTGAAAGGAGGTGGGGTTTGAAGGACCTTTGACAGTCCTGCTGCTGCGCCCCTTTCCACTCATCACTGTCTGACCTCTGGCCTCCGCTTGTTAGGACCATCAATAACGGGGCCGCTCTGTGCTCTGAGACACACACACACACACACACACACACGTACACGCACGCAGCCATTTAGTGGAGCAATTCATTTGAGAAAAGAGCTCAATGTCAGACAAGGTCATAGCCAGGATCACCTCGCGTCTCTCCGCCCTGGCGGACCCCTCCGTCAGGCCGCCAGCTCCTACATTTCTGTCTCAGTGAAAAACCAATGATCTTAATGTTCTAAAATTTGGAACAAATAAATAAAATCTTTTACCAATCTGTGTTTTGAGCAGAGAGCTCTGTTTCCATCTGGACCGAGTCAAATGCTGGCCTCACCGTCCGGCGGATGCCACCCAGTGACATCATGCAGTGTTCTGATTCCTCTGTTTTTCGGTCTGATCTTACGTCTAAAGTATCAGGTGACGCAGATGTTCGGCGTTCCTACCATCGCCGAGGTTTGCTTGACTTTTCCGAGCGTAGATCAGACGTTGCTGCCCGAACGCGCTCTTTGAAGCGACACCGAGGTGCGGCAGTCTCGGGCGGACCTGCAGGACTCCATTAAAATGAAACCTTAGAGGGGAAATGTGTTTAAAAAAGCACAAACTGAACCTTGATGAGAATGAGTGAATTCCTTTTAGCGGAGATGCAGCTGCACAGGTTGCATCTTTCTTCTCCGGCGTCTCCTCTATTTACTGACCGGTCTGGCTGCCTGTATCTGTGACGTGTTTGCATGGTGCACCTGATTCTGTCGTTAGCTTAGAGACCAGGTGTGTGTTCAGTAACGCACGGCAGCATGTGTAGCAGTGGGATCTGATCATACACCCGATGCTGTTGACACAAACCGGAGTGATCTGCTGGGGGGGTTAAATCTCTGAGGGGACAGGCATGAAGAGCAGGCACAGGGAATTTTCCCAACATCTGTAAACGGCTTGAAAATGTTTTCATCAAAATAAACCGGTACAGCTGTGTATAGTCACAGGGGTTTTAGTTACAACTTCGCTTTTATTCATTTGAAAATCTAAATATGTTTTCTTTGAACAGTAGGAATGATCCCGTCCACTATTAGCCTTACTCTAAGGTCTCGTTCAGTTCTGTGTCTCTCGCATCTTTCTCCAATTTACCTAAGAGTGAAACAAACAGCTCAGCATTTGTTTACAGTATTCTATCTATGCAAATATACAACGCTGAAACACAAAGGACCCCTCAACTGTTTATACCAGGCCTTTATGCTACGCAGTGCTCCTTACAGGATTCCATGAGTCAAGTATTTTCAGATGGCCTCCTGCGACTGTCATGTGTCTTTTTATCTAGTGAAGTGTGTGTGTGCGCGCGCGTGTGCGTTTGCGTCCCAGTGAATGCACACAATCTGTAGGTCTCATTTTTGGTGGTGTTCTGCCTTCCAGCTCGCTGTACAACACAGATTTTTGGCGGTTTATGTTCCGCTGTCACTGCGACCAAGCACCGCCGTGACGTCAGGACAGAAGTTGATATCATACATAATACTAGTGAATATAAGCAGTTGCAGACCTTGAAAAAGTGCTTGTAGAACGCGCGGCGAGATTTAAAACATCACGTCTTGTCGCTAAAGGCAGCACACCATCGCTCTGCTGGGGCCTTTGACATGGACAAGTCAAAACTCATTAATCTTCTAAATGCATTACTTTTTCATAGATATTCAAAGCTTTTTATTACATATAGTAACTTTAAACCTATATCCAGCAAAATTATTTCATCCTTCTTTGAAATTGTCATTTAACAGTTTTGTTTGTTTGTTTGTTTGTTTTTTTAAATGGCAGCTTAATTTACATGCCAGATATTTTTAATAAATCAGGTGAACGTTCTGCTCATTTGGCCTCTGCACAGTGGCCGGTCTGCTAACCACTGGAGTGATCCAGCCCCTCTGCCATTGAATTTTACATTTGATCCGCTTTGTTTAACGGATTCATCACAAACTGTGTGTGCCGGCAGCTAAAACGATAGCAACAAACAAAACACAAGTGATGTTGCAACCAGACAAAGAACTCCACCACTGCTGTCAGGAATACTTCAGCAGGACTTTGGCGTTTTTATTTCCTTTAATCTGTCTCCACAGAGTCCCCCCCCTAATTCAAAGAAAACCTTATGTGTTTAAAAGACAGTTGGACATTGCTTCTAATTCCATGTGTTTGCAACATGCTTGGAGACAAGTGCCAACAACCTGCAAAATGGATGTAATTTTAATAGCCTGATGAAGTGGAAATGTTTGAAAGCAGTCCTTCCTCTCCCCTGATTGTTTGGCATGATATCCACCCCCAGCACCCCGCTCCTCTGAACTTTATCAAACATACATTATGATTTACAGATCATGCCTCTATTCGTGGCAGTAGAGTGGACCTGTGCGTGTGTGTGTGTGTGTGTGTGTGTGTGTGTGTGTTGTCAGCTCTGTAGTCCAGAAGTCCAGATGAAGTTGTTATCCTCTGGGGAAACATGCCTACTTCATTACCAGTGAGGCACTTTTTATTTCCATAATTGACTCTCAGGCTGTCGTCCTTTATTTATGAGATCACTCCATGTGTGTGTTTGTGTCAGTGTCCATGTGTTCACTGCATGTGTGCTCAGATTGGGGCCAAACAAGGTACTTTATGTGTATTATATGATTATTATATGCTCTGTGCGTGTGTCTTCTTCTAAAACTGAATGTACTGCTTACATCCTTGGTTTCAGCACCATCAGAAGGTCACTACTTTTTGAAAGTACACACCAAAGATGTCCACATATATGCATAAATATTCATACATGTACACACATAAATAATTATTAGAGTTCGTTGAAGTATAATTATTACTATATTTTTGTTGAAGCAGTCATTTTTGTTGATTTTGCCTTATCTGATTCTTTTCTAGGGCTCTTCAGTCACAGCCGTATCGGTCAGCCTCCAGTTTAAACTTTAAAAATGTTGCTTGCACAAGAATTTGGCCCGACTGTGTTTTGTGTCTGGCCACTTGTGACTTGAATACTCGGAGCATATGGCTGGTTGGAGCGTGTTGTCAGGAGCGATCTATCACTCCGCGGTGTCCCGCTGAGCCAGGGAATCACTGCCCAGTCCGCAGCCTTAAAAACGGAGAAAACAAGACTGAGGTGGAAATAAGTTCATCTGAGACATGGAAGGTGTAACTGGGTTTGCCTGCTCACTTCCACTTACCTCCACCCTTTACGGTGTGGGTAAATTTAATGTATTTAGCGTACAGAGTACCTGGTGACCGAAAGGTCATGTTATTGCAAATGCGTTTCCGTGGATGCGAGTTTGCTCCGGACACAGAAGCTCCACCAGCCGATGCTGCAGATGCTGCCTGCTCTGATGCTGCTGTACCTTTCTGATGTCCTCGGTCCTCCTCCACACTTGGGGTTTTTTTTCCACCACTAAATTACCTTTGATGACATGAGTTTCTGTGGGATCTAGCTTGTGTTTTTTGGAGGGTTTAAAAAAAAAAAATCATTTAAATTACATTTCCCACTTTTAAACATTGTTAGGTAGGGTACCAAGATGATAACAAATAATCATTAAAAAAAAAAAATCTAAAATCTTATATCTTATCTAATACTGAAATAAATGCACAAAAAACAAACAGTAATTATTGCTAAGTGTTTCTAAACTGTTTAATGCTTTTTAGTCTTTGGTAATTGGCCAGAACTGCAGATGAGCATTTATATTAGAGGAAGCAAAAATGTGTTTGTCGGTTTTCTGCCAGCCAGTCTTTAGTAAGTGGTGTAGATGCTTTAACTCTGTGGAGCAGCCATGTAAGGGCACAGAGTTTAGTAGCTGCACACTTATTAAAAGCCTGAACAGCCTCTGATCACAAATAACATCTCGTAAGAAAACATCTTGACTTACTTGAGACACTCCAAAAGAACAGATTTCTTAACAGGCAAGCATGATTTACATCCTTTTTTCTATTTTCCGCTGCATTAATATTATTTTGATTAGAATTTTTGAACAACCATCAAATTGCCTTCTACTTTAAATAAAAATAAAAGAGCAGAATTGAGAAAACATGTCGCTCACTGTGAGAACAAGGGTTGAGAATGAGACTTAAGCTGCACTAAAGGCATTACTCTTGGCTGTGACTGACCTTTAACCCTCAGATGAAACGGGAACATGTATGCGCCCAGAGCGTACCAGCACAATCGC
>CAAE01007180.1:0-24838 GCA_000180735.1 Tetraodon nigroviridis | reverse complement strand
TAACCTTAGCACTTTTGTCAGTATCTCAGGACAGTGTCACCGGTCCCCTTCACCCCCATCACAACTGCACGGTTCTCAGTGCAGGACAGTCGCCTGGTGACAGATCTGCAACCTGAGATGCTGTTACAGCGACAAGTTAGTAAAATATGAAATGCAGAGTCCCAACTTTTTATAAACAATCAGTTATAGATCATGGTGATGTAGTTCATGGTGTAAATCCTCAAAAAAAAAAAAGCCTTTTCAAAATTAATTTGTGTGACTTTATTGTGAAGTAAAGTGATTATATTTTGTAACTTAGACTTGAGGTGATGTCATTTGTGCACCAGAATATTTTGGCGATAAAGAGGCGTTACATCGCTACAGTGTGCCAAGTTTGTAAAATGGTTTATATTATCAGACAAGTGAGGGAGAGATGTAGAATATTGTGGGCAATAAAAATTATTTTTTTAGGAAGGTATTAAATATTGCTAATTTGGTAAGAGAGGAGCTGTTAGAGTGACAGTGGAAGGATGGAAGGAACGGAAAGGTTCTCCACAGCTTCTAAAGGGCTGCAGAGAGTGCATCTAACCACTGTCCTATTGTCTGAAACGTTACACTCGTCCTCTAACTGTTCCATTTGTAGAATCCAAGGTCCCTCCTGTATAAAGACTCATACTTGCGCTTCTGTCGACACTTAGTGTCTTTTCCTGGGGCTTTTTCTTTTTTTTTTTTTTTACACACATGCATGCCTGGCGTCACCCTCGGGGCAAATGGTAATTCTCACATATGAATCAGGGCATTGGTGTTGTTGGCTGAATTTTCGGCAACCTTTTATTCTCCAGATTGAATCCTAATCTGGTTTTCTCCTAAACTTTAGGTTTAGCCTCTCCGTAGGTAATTAGGCAGAGCTGCATCGTTGAAATGCAGGGAGACAAGCGGTGCAGGAACACACAAACAAACAAAGTGTTGCTCTTTTTCTACAAATGTTCGTGCCCTCCTTTCCTGTCTTGATTTTGGACATTGATGGGAGCAAATTTGAGGATATTTTTAGTGAACTGTTTAAGTTTGTCTGGAGTAAATACATTAGCAGACTGCAGCTAAATTTACACTATTTAAAGACATCAAATTTATAGCTCTTGTATTAAAATAAGATCACTGACCTGTTCAGCCATTCGTCCACCAATCCGTCTGCTTGCACCCAAGACATCGCAGCTCCATACTGTGCTCTGCAATGCCTGGGCAGCAAATTAAGTTAAAGTCTGCATGAAAAAAAGGAGCCCTTAAATGTTGCCATATGCAGGATTGCATGGGAACTTCCTGAGGAACACATGTTGTTCTTGGGCTCTTGGAGAGGTGTTGAGTCTGCGTAGTCATAAAGTTAGACCTAGTAGACTACTCAGAAATGATAATCAAGAACAACGATTCACAGTAGAACATTTTATTTGGAAAAAAAAAAAAAAAAAAGCTCAATTTTGAACAGGTCAGCAGTTACAAAATACATAAGTCCACAATTCACTGGCTTTAAAGTAATGACAAATCTCTGCTGTCCACTCAGACAGGTGCTGCCTCCTTTGACATTCCTCAACACACTGATGATAAATCATGCTAATGTTTGTCTGCACTTTTGATGTTGTCATCGCAGGATTACTGGTTCTCCCTGGTCTTCAAGCGTCTAGTTGGGCCGAAGGTTTTAGCTGTGCGGGTGGCTGGACTACAGAGGAAGCCCCAGCCAGGACGAGTCATCAGAGACAAACTGCGGATCTACGCTCACTGTACCAGCTACTCTAAGTACATACAGCAGATGAACAGTTTTTGATTAGTTTATAACCTTCATTCAAACACATACCATAGTTTTGGCGTTTCATTATTTCTTTTGAGGTTGACAGATAAAAGAAAGCACATCCTGACATTCTCCTGGTGATGTCTAGCGTTACTTTGGGATTGTCTTGGAAAATATAGATTGAAAACAGACCACTTCTACTGTGTTCTCTTGCAAACACCTGAGGCCCTGTGTGTGTGGAAGAGCTATATCCCTCTCCCATAAATAAGGTTGCAGACGCCCTCATATTTACAGCTCAGGGCCTATAAAACTTAACGGGTATCACTTATCAGGTGCGTGGCTTCTTTCTCCACGCTGTCAAAGAGCTGCTGAAAGGTGTGCTGGTCCTTTATCCCATCTCAGATTGGCTGGAGGGGCTTTTCAAGAGGGGGGGACAATAAGATGGTCTGTGTTGGGAGGAGATAGAGTACCAGCTTGGCCTGTTCAAGGTTATCATTTAACCCAGGGCAGTGGCTGTCAGCAGCAGGCTAGACTTACTGCCTTGACGGGGCTCCTTTACAGGTGGAGCAGCTCTTAACAGACAGGCGGTCGGTGACTTGGCCAGAGTTGCACAACATCCCGATGACAAACAACCGTTGGAAATAGATTTCATCAAGTGGTCCTGCGCCGTCATCTCAGAAAATCATACGAATTTCTGAATAAAGAGATGCCGCACTGCTGCACTCGATACCCATCAGCCCCTCGTAGGAACAGACACGGGAACATTAAAGCATTCCCTCTGGAATCCACTCCAGCTTACTCTTATTTCTGCCACTTTGTGGTTTTACACAGTCAGTGCTCAAGTGGGCAGCCATCGGAGTTTTAGTGGTTTAACTGCGCCGCGTAAAACAGCGAGAACGGTAAACATTCTCAGAAGGTCGGTGGTTTGAAGAGCAGTTTAGATGGGTGACTTCCGTTTTACTCCTCTGACCAGTTTGTAACACATTTATTATATTTATAGTTTGTATCAGGATCTTATTTTATCACTTTTTATCTAAATGATTGGTGATATTTTTGGGATGCATAAATTGTTAAAGTTGACACACTATTTATTTGTCAGCACATTTTGATTTATTTTTAGCACATAAGAGTTTTGTGGGGTCAAGTAAATGACTGGCACACGGTGTGTAAAGATTCCAAGAACACGTGCGCGCCCACGCAACCGGGGAGGGTGCGTTCACTGTTCAACACCTCACTGACCCTGAACGCTGATGTCTTCCTGCTGGGGCCCTTATTAAATCTGACCACATTTGTCTCATCTATGTTACAGAGATATTTATCTCTAAAGCACAATCTCAGTCTCCCAGACTCAGGATTTGTGTGTGTGTGTGTGTGTGTGTGTGTGTGTGTGTGTGTGTGTGTGTGTGTGTGTGTGTGTGTGTGTGTGTGTGTGTAACTCTAGAAGATCCAGCAGTGTAAACTGTGGGTGTTAATATTGGATTATGTCGTTGACTTTAGTGTCAGATAGCACTGAGTCTTCATTTGTGGGTCAGACTAAACAGAGATCATAGATCTCCAGACATGATAAAGGCCAGTTTGCTGTAAAATGAAATTCCGCGCCTAAGCAGGGTTATCTTAATTTTATTATTATTATATGCCAACCTTTTGATCCAGATTGGATCAAGGAGTTGTGGTTTGATCCTAGTATACATATGTGATAAAGAAAAAAAAAGGGACTGTATCAAAGACAATGTTCTCTTTGTAGTCATCTTTAATTATAGAGAAGTGTATTCAACTTGGCAATGTAATATATGTTCATCTATATTAACAGATGTGAAAAAGAATTTGGTTTCGTCACACTTGTTCCCACTTAAGGTGAAAGAATATTAATGTCATTTTGTTGATCTTTTTCTCGGTGCTACCAGTCACAACTACGTGAGGGGCTCCATAACCATCTATATCATCAACCTGCATCGCTCAAGGAAGAAAATCAAGTTAGCAGGAACATTACGGAACAACATCGTTCATCAGTATCTGCTCCAACCCTATGGTGCTGATGGACTCAGAGCTAAGTCAGTCTCTCTCTCTCTCTCTCTCTCTCTCACTCTCACCATCCACATAGACTCATTGTTTTACATCCAAACACTTCACAAGCACAAAATTGATTCATTCATTAATTCATTCGCAAGGGTCAAACAAAAGAACAGAAAAATCCAGATAAATGACTGTACTAAGTCTAATAATACCATAAAAGAACCTTTAAACCCATAAAAGAGTTATTATTTTTACGCAGATCTGAAAATCCTAAGTAGTGAAAACAATTTTATTTTCAGTTTTATGGGCTTTCAGTCAAATTTGCTTCCAATTTTGACAAAATGTTAAATTCTCACCTTTCAGAAGAGACAAATATCTATCTGAGAGAAGTGACTCGAGGAATAGAAAAATCTGTAATTGTGTATTTACAACCAAAGAACACACCACTTTGATATATACAATAATGTAATTTGGATAGTAGAACTAAATTAATGATCCTTATATATTTATTAATATTACACACTGATTTTCTTTTTTTTTTTTTTAGTCTTTTAAAGCGTGTAAATCTTGCAGGGTCATTTTCTCCTCCTCCTGCTCCTCACTAAGAGCCTCTGGTATGTTATTCTGGCTCAGTCATAGACCTGAGATAACAGCCTAATAGTCCTAAAGAGCTTTTGTGTTTTATTTTGTGTTTTTCTTCCATGAAATCTGCCTCAGTACTCAGTACCTCCAGCATTAATCCTCAGAAGCTAAATGATGAAGGTGGTTTGTATGAGGTGTACATAAATGCATCATAAATCTAATAATAAATTAGAAACATAGAGGGACTTACACATTACAGCCCTGCAGAAGTTATTTTTACTCAGGGTGCTGTTATGTAGTTTTCTAAAATAGTATTTACATATCAATAATTAATTTATGTACATGACATTTGTGTTTCAAGTACCGAGATGCGTCGGTCAGGGGCTTTTATGAATGATTTAAATGCATTTTAATAACGAGGACTAGGTCGGGCTCCTACACAGATTAGGCTCCTGCACAATTTAACACAAAACTCGCGTGTACAAATATAAATAAAACTAAGGTAAAGAGATAATTCTGTTTATTTCTAACCAGTATACGTTTTTCCTCGGATATCTTGTCGTGCAGATTATTGCATTTTTTCAGAATTTAAAATTCCTAATTACACAAAAGATGAACGGTTCTTCTAAATAACTTTAGGAATTGTTACTGATTGTAATATTATGCATGTTGTTTGTTCCTTATATTTGCCCTGAACGTCTCTGGGTCGTGTTGATCGCTTTACGCTGAACCCAAAACGCTTCAAATCAGCGGCAACAGCGCCCCCACGCGGACACCCGCGTCTAAACACGCGCCTGCTTGTCTCTCCGCCAGACACGTGCAGCTGAACGGGGAGAAGCTTCTAATGGCGGATAACGAAACCTTCCCAGAGTTGAAGCCGAAGACTTTAAGGGCAGGGCGGACGATAGCGATGCCACCCATGACCATCGGCTTCTATGTCATCAAAAACATCAACGCGTACGCCTGTCGGAGATAACGTCACCCCCAAGGCTCCAAAGTCTTCAGCCTCTGCCAGCTGGAGCAAAGACAATCTGATTGTCTGACACATAGTTTAAACGTTAAGATTGGACAGTACGCAGGTCAAATGGTATTTGATGTATTATGGTCCAGACAGAGAGTGTTGTGGTGTCTGCCGAGTGTTGCATGTTGTGTTCACAGGTGTGTATCCACAGTATTGGTGAAGCTACTGATATGTCCGTCAGTCCCTGAATTACCTCTGAAACCTGGGTTCTGTCTCCTAGAGAAAACCATGCTGTTTTTGCTTTATGACGACAAACTCTCAATAACTTCAGCATGACCTTGTGTTTTATAATCATCTAATACTGCTGGGATTTAGTACTTTCACATGCACGTTTGTGTAAATATGTAGTAGAATCAGACGCATGACTGTCAAATACTCACGGTGACCTCTTTAAATTAAACCAGAGATGTTCCCTTTTGCTCTGGATCTGGACTCAACTGGGTCATTTCGGACTCTTTAAACCTCAGCCATGTCGACGAGTCTGTTCATCAGCTGAGTTACACGTCACACTAAAATTCCCCTTTGTCGTGTCTGACATGTTTTTTAGTGAACGCCTCTTCCCAGAGGACTAGTATTCCATCTACCAATGGAATGGATGAAATCACCAGCTCCATCATGGGGGGTGAGCCATGGTTGAAGGCAAATATGAGCAGCTTTTACTATCTGAGCACATCGCAATGTAAAGAATGTGTTTAATGTAGAGATGTTTATATTCTTGCAGAGAGCATTTATTTTATTATGTAAAGTGTGTATAATATTTTATTGAAAATGTTTACATCGATAATAAACCTACAGACATAAAGCTAAATGCGTCTTTAATCAAAGAAATAAGTGACTTCCATGTAGAAGTTATTCTTATTGGAATTATGCTCCTAATTGTCTGTAAACATTTAGCAGTATGGCCAGACGCCACATCTCAGGTGTTGCAGAAACAGAAAACAGTTTAAATCTTCACAAGAGCCGAAGATGGTCTGAAATAGCCCCATACAGAAGGAACCTATCAATAACAACTGCCACAGTGTAGCATCTTTAAACAAAGATCCTGCAGTATTAAAGTCGTGGCTGTGGCAATTACTCACTCCTTCTCACTCGCATACGGTTGCACTTTGAGGCTCCAGATGTGGAAGCAGCTGGAGCGAGTCTTTGTAGTGGAGAGGTGCTGTCTTGTCATTTCATGAGGCAGCTGATGGGAAACATGAAGCCGCGATGCTCTAAACGCTCAGACTGTATAAACCTGGGGTCAGGCCTGCTTCATCGTCTCCTGATGCACCGAGACATCTCGGATCTGCGCGGTACGATCACACAGAGAAGAGAAGAGCTTTAGACAAAACTCGTTCGGTGTCAAGAGGATGCTGATGACCCCCAAAAGAGACACAGATGTGCTGGGCCTGAAGTTCCGTGACACTGGTGGAGGCCAGTTGGACCCTCCCTGCTCTGATTCAAAACACTCTAATTACAAGTTCTGGTCACGGAACACGACTGCTCGCTGTTGTCAGAGATGTTTGGTACCAGAAATCAGCTTCAGAAACAGTCACATTTTCTGCATGTGGTTCTTTTCAAGGAGGCCAACTTTGTTGACACGGACACAAAACACACCAGAGTCACACGCACGACACACGCGGGATCCACCGGGGGGAAAGGCGTGACATCCACCTCAACACGGGGGCTCTGTGTTGAAAGCAGACCAGTAAAAGCAGCTCGGTCAGGCCTGCAAGTGCTGAAATCATCCGTTAATGCGAACTGAGTGCACAGCGTCAGCAGCAGGATCCCATCAGCTCCCGGCAGTGCTTTTGTTCGCCGTCCTCACATCAACCTGTGTGCTGCGATAACGACCGCTGAACGTAACTTCTTCTGACAAAATCGAATTGAGCTGCCATTTGGGGCGACTGCGCCAGGTCTGGATGTCCAGGCACTTCTGCGTGACAGTGCCTCCTTAGTGGAGGTAACTGTTACCCAGGCCTGCCTAGCACTGTTTATACTCCGTGATCCATTTTAAGACATGCAAGGCCCCCTCTCGCCCTGTTAGCATACACTCAGGATTTCATAATGTTTACTCTGTATATACAGGAGTCAGCTTAAATAAGTCTTCCATGAATAGCGGATCCCCAGAAAACTGATGGATTAGATTAGACTTTGGCCCGCGACACAGCACTCTTGGCATTTTTTGGACAATTTTGACCCAAGCAAGGTTAATAAAACATAAATATTTATGTTACTATGAGGCTCTTTGCTCTGCTCAGAAGCCAAGCACACAGCCTGGATGGAATATTATGATATAACACAGATTTGTTGTAGCCAGCATAACGTTCTCTGAGAAACAGTCTGCTTTTTGGTAAGTATGTGTTTATGTATATGTGGCATACATGCTTGAAGAAAATATGAAATTCTTGCATCTGGGGCTTTTATGTATGCATGGAAAATATACCTCATTCTATGATACATTAGTAAAGGTTAAAAAAAATAATCAGAGGAACATAATTGTGAAAATCTTTTGTCACTTAAAAACAAACAAAAGAAAGCAAAGAAATCTAAAAATGTGATAAATTTGCAAAAATAAAACAATATCTTCCACTCCCTAAGTACAATATTTGCTGCTATCTGTGGTGGAATATTTATTACAGTTCCAAAGCAAAACATTCCAATATAGCAGAAATAACTGTCAAAGTGATCTGTGCAATGTCACTCTCTGGGTGTTTCTAGTTTCTACGCGTAAACAGGAATAAACTAAGTCACTTTTTTTTTTTATTAGAACCTTTGCCAACATGCATTTTTCTTTCTAGTAGGTTTAAATCCAAACCAAGGGGCATTCCACACATTCCAGTTATTATCTTGCACAGTCTTAGTCATGTGGGCACTTTAGACACAGGCACATGACTGCACAATGATCTCCGCACGCTCACGGGCATGCACACACACACACACACACACACACACACACACACGCTGACAAAAACACTGTTATTCTTTTGCCAAGACAGTTTTAAGCTCATTTACCAAGACTTCCTGTTTGTCAGGCTTGGGTCACATGACCGTGCGGAAGCGAACAGAAGCCGAGAAGAAACAGGCGATCAGGCACGAAGGCGGGCCGGGCAGCCGGGATGTCAGCGGTGTGGCGTCAAAACGTACATAGTGAGTAGCGATCTTTGGTTTACGTGGGTCTTTGTTTATTTATTTTTTTCGCTTATTTTAGAACGGCGCGTATCAAAAGTTAAATGTATAGTTTGGGGCGGACTTCGACTGGTAAACAAGGCTCAGGGGGGAAGTTTCCGCATCGGACTGCAATAAATGAGACACTAAAAGTTTTATACATCTGTGCCAGTCAGATTTTGTCTGTCAAGCCTTTTTTTTTTTTTTCCCCTTTCCCCCTTCTTTTTTTTTTTTCTTTTCTCCCCCCCCTTTCCTCCCCCCTTCCCCTTTTTTTTTCCCCTCTCTCCTTTTTCCCTTTCCCCCCCCCCTTCCTCCCCCCTCTCCCCCCCCCCCCCCTCCTCCCCCCCCCCCGCCCGCGCCCGCCTCCCCCTCTCCCTCCCTCCCCCCCCTCCCGGCGCGCTTTTTTTCTTTTCCGTCGCCTTTTTTTTCTTGTTTCCGGTTTCTTCGTTTTTTTCGTGCTTCGTTCGCGTTGCGGTGCGGTTGCGTTCGTTTTCGGGGGTTGTGCGGGGGTTCGGGCGGGGTTGCGGTCGGGGGGGGGGGGGTTTAGAAGGTGTGGAGTAGAAAAGTAGATAGTGAGTAGTAATGTTTGGTTTAACGTGGGTAGTTTATTTATTTTTTAGAGTTATTTTAGAAAGGAGGCGTATGAAAAGTTAAATGTATAGTTTGGGACGGACTTCGACTGGTAAACAAGACTACAGGGGGGAGTTACCCGCATACGGACTGCAATAAATGAGACACTAAAAGTTTTATACATCTGTGCCAGTCAGATTTTGTCTGTCAAGCGCTTTGAATAGGCTTAATGCTTCTCAAAAAAAGCTGAAACAACCCCTAATCACACACAAATAAACGGGAGAAAATTCCATTGGCAGATTGGCAGACGTTTTATGAGGTTTTGAGAATCTTCCAAAGTCTGTGGAGATGGGGAGGGTCCCATGTTTTTTGGCAGAAAAACAGTAATGCAGCAGATGCACAAATATGATCATTATCACATTAGTTCCATTTGGTTTGTTGTGGTGCAACGAGAGGCGAGTTGACTGGATAAAATATTTCACAATCTTCAGTGGCTTATGTGTGGAAAAAAAAATAAAGTCTTCAGTGTATTGTAGCGAATAAAGTCAGGGCTCAAATTCGGTGTTTACATTTTAGTAATGATTGTATGTGTGAGTCAAGAGGCACTGTTATGACAGCTATCAGGATTAATCAGCAAAATGGAAAAATATACAGAAAAATTGGATTGACGTTCACACCTCTGAACCGTAGACCACAGTGAACCATCAAACCGCTCAGTGTGCAATCATCAACATGTAAAGCGGACAGGCCGCAGCTGTGAATACAGGACCACTGTTTGTTTTGCATCATTGCCTTAATCTTTTTTTTTCTGGTATAATGCCTGTGGAATAGAAAGGATGCCACAGTGAAGCAGGACGGGAGTGTGTCTGTGCACCAGATGAAGTGTTTGCTGATAGCCAGTGAGAGCGCGGAGGTCCTGTTCCACTGGACAGACAGTGAATTCCAGCAAAGTGTCCAGGAACAGTATGGGGCGTCTCAAGAGGAGGGCCAGGGGGTAAGGATGACATTTTAACAAGGTTTTGTTTTTAAAAAAAACCAACCCTGTTTACAGTTTTCGTTTCAGTTCAACATTTGTTCTTTCAATGCTCAGCTTCCAGCTTTTGAGGACAGTATCAGCACGCTCTTTGCCCCCATCGTCATCTCCTGCAGCACCATGGTGGACAGACTGGGTGACAGTTATACCTCCTTCACCACAGAAAACAACCATGTCTACGTCCTACATCAGGTAGCTGTTGACAATAAAGCTTTTCCTCACAAAGAACTTTAAAATCATTTGGTAAATCTGATTATACCTGCAGCTTATCAATAATTAGATAAAGTTTGGCAAATGTGTTTTGTTTGTATAAGGAAATCCAATCTGTGGATAGTGAAACATGCGGCATGTGTTGCCTTTTAATTAGGTTATCAATAATTCTATGCATCTTGGGGTTTTTAAAGTTCTGGAGTTGAGGGGCTCTGACCTGAATCTTATTATTTTTCCTGTCATGTTTGTCATGTGAGACTTGTCTTTGCTAAGCTGTAGCCTGCAGCTAATCACGTTCTGCCTCCTGCAGGTATTCCTCCCTGAGCACATAAAAAGCATATTCATAAAGGTTCCTCACAGAGCTGCTCCTTGTGATGAAACTGAAGAGCAACTTGACCTTAATTGTCAGTCCTGCACAAGCATGCCTCCCTCTCAAGTTAAACCGTGTCTGAAGAGAGCTCCTGGGGTCAGAAAGCAGAGGAGGCAGTGGGGAAAATAGAAGACATGTGAGAAACGCTCCCCGAATGCTGGATGAATTCGTCACTTTAAGGGTTGGGGCAGGGCTAGCATGCAGCCAAATAAACGCATCTCCATCTGGTGTTAATGAAAGTTTGCAGATTAGATTGTGCCGGCATGTGGTGACACACAAACAACATTAGAAATTTGGCAACATCGATATGGTGAAGTAAGAATGACCCAGGTCTGTTGAAATCTTCAACTGTTTTTTACTTGAAGGAGGAAAAGGGCCTCTCTGCTGCTTCCTGACAGGGAGGAAGTTTCACTTTTTTGACACTTATATATTTTACATTTTGATGGCTGAGATATTTCTTAATATTTCTCATAAAATCAGTCTACCTTTTTCTAAAGGGTGCAAACCAAATTTTGCCATTTATTCTTTCCCTTTAGATCGACGAGTGTCTGTACATTGCTGTGAATGGAGACGGCGAGGAGGGAGAGGATACCTTGAGGAGGAAGATCTACGTGATGAAGAAGATGCTTGAGGTCCTGTTTGGCATGGTCACCCTCAGCAGCACCCTCCTGAGAAGAGAGTGAGGCACCTTGTTTTTGGAAGCCTGGAAGGGTTTAGAGCGGCACGAGTTTGACTCCTCAGCTGTGCTGTTTGTGATCAGGCTGCGCCCTCAGGACACGGGGCAGAGAGCGAGGCTGTGGAAGCAGCTGCAGACCCTGCTGGAGACCTACTCCCACCTCCAACAGAGCGACCAGAGCTTTTTAGTGGAGGTAGACACACATCTTCACATCTTATCCCTAAAATATGCATTTATACATATCAGTTGAGTCAGAGGGGCTCATAGGGCAGGTATAGAATTGTTAGATTTACATTGGTTAATGAACATTCATTTATACCTATGCATGTAGTGATCAGTTCTAATCTCAGTCATTGTGACAACAACAGACAACAGTACCTTTGTGTATCTAACACCTTCTTTCCGCCGCAGAGAAGAGCAAATTCTACTTTACAGATTTAACTATTATATTGATTTATGATGAGGAAAGTTGTTGTGTGTTGGTGCGTTCTGTGGAGTTTAAAGAAGACCCTGAGGGTTAGCAACAGCTTGAGGGATCTTATTTAAAAGGCTTTGTCCCTCTTAGCCTTCAGACCAGGTCTGGAACAGATAAAGGCCCCTGCCACGGGACCTCAAAGTGCAAGATTGAAGATGTGAGCTGGATAAGAAACTGCTTCAAATCATCTCTATCGTCTCTGCTCTCATGTGGTTCTCATCCTTCCCTCAGGCAGTGGAGAGGCTGATCCACCCCACGCTGTGTGAGCAGTGCATCGAGTTCCTGGAGCGCCGCCTGGTTCAGCAGCTCAACTGCAGTGTGGAGAGAGCGGGAGAGGAGGTGCTGCACGCCTTCATCCTGGTTCACACCAAGCTGCTCGCCTTCTACTCCAGGTATCGATTGAACAGTCACATTTATCTTCCATCCTGCATATATATATATATTTCTTTAATGTTCTCCCAATTTTCTAGCCGCAATGCGAGCACACTCTCCACCTCAGACCTCTTGGCTCTCATCATTATGGCCCAGAGCATGTATCCTAGCAGTATGGAACTAGACGATCCAGGTCCAGAGGTAGAGAATGGCCCCCAACTGCTGACTCGGCACCATCACAACATGTTCCTCACCATCTCCCTGATCATCTTAACTGTTTTTGTCTGTTTTGCGTCCATCAAGGAGGGTGAGAATACATCTGGTTCTGGCCAAGAGAGTTTTTACACTCCAGAGCCTTCCCCCACAGACCAAGACTCCAGCAGTTCAGGTGCGTAGAGAGCCAAAAGTAAAAAAGGAACTTCGGTGTCAGATTGTAACGCTTTGTTAACAACTTTATGTTTGCCAGCAGACGAGCCTAAGAAGGGAGGCACTCCCGTGTTTGAGTTTGTCGACCCAGACATCCAGGTCAGACAGCGCCGAAGCAGTAAACTGAGTCCTAAGTAGTGAATTTTCCAGCCTGATGCAAAGATCACATCTACAGATGGCAGAGGATAGCCTGCGGACTTTGGAGATTCCTCCACCTGACCCTTCGATGCCTCGAAGAGTTTTCCTAGAGGTCTCCCTCAAAGAGGGACTATATCCCATGATGCCTCACTCCATGTACTGCCTGCCCCTTTGGCCCGGCATTACATTAGTGCTGATAACAAAGGTGTGTGATCCTTCTTTTGGCTCAGTTTTTTGTGGCCAGCAGGGGGTGCAGTCCTGACATATACTGGAATACAACATATTCACCCAGGAAATACAATTAGTGCATATTTACTTTTAGATCCCCACCAGCCCAGTGGCTATGTCAGTGTATAAGTACTTGGAAGCCTTTGCAAAGCTGGAGAAACGTTTGATGGAGGGTCAAGAAGGGTCGGCAGCAACTAGAGGCCAGCCTAATATACACGAAGTCCGCAGCAAGTTAGGATAAATTCATCAAAGTTCTAGGACCAAGAGAGATACAGGTATGCCATTTCTATTTCAGTTTGTCCTTTAAAATAAATTAATGATGGGGTATATAGAATTTCCAGACCAATAATAAAAGCTATTCTTTATTGTTTATTCAGACTGGACAGTTACAAAATGTGTGGACGGAGTTTAAAAGCCGAGCCTTCTCCAGAGGTGGACCCGGGTTCAACAGAGAGTAAGGGCGCCCTCTTTTGGAAAGTGCGAAGCGGGGACCTGATCGCTGGTGTGTTTGTTCCAGTCTCATCCCCTGGTGCAAGAACATGAGGACCCAGCTGTGTGGGATATACAAGCAGTGTTTCCTTACTGACTCTGGGCCCGGTGACAGTTCTCAGCATCTCTCCAGCAGCCTGCAGGAACGAGCCCAGATCATGGTGCAGTATGTGTCAAAAAACAAAAGAGAACAAAAGTGAAACCTTTTGTTTTTATACTTTTCATAGTTTTTTGTTCTCCTATTTTGTCTTTTTCATCTGCCTCAGAGAGAAACTGATGGACTGGAAAGACTTCTTGTTGGTGAAAAGCAGGAGAAATATCACCATGGTTTCATATCCTCTTCCTCCTGGTCATGCTTGAATATTTTAGAAGTGTATGTCTGTTTAAAAACACGCATTAGCAAGGTCAGGGACCTTGACTTATCCTCACTTACCTGGAAGATTTCCCAGGACTCATTCATTTCATCTGTGTGGATCGATCCACCGGTCAGATGATCGCTCCATCTCTTTCTGTCACCGAACGCACCTCCACTGAGCTGGGAAAGGGGCCAGTGGCGCAGTTTATTAAAAACAAGGTTTGGCGTCTTCCTTACAAACAAACAAATAAAATTAAACATGTAATAAAATTTAGAGTTAGTAAAAAATTAAATTGAACCTTTTGTTTAACTAATCTGTTCTGTAGGTGTGGAACCTGGTCAGCACGACACGCCACTATCTCCAAAAAGGTTATTCCACCGTAACACTGCGAGATGGAGATTTCTTCTTCTGCTACTTCCTCTGGTTTGAAAACGAAACTGTAGGTTTTATAAATTTATTAGTGCAACAGTCAAAAAGTGAACAGTTGAGAAAATGCTTCTGATCTGATCAAAAAGGGCTTCAAATTAGAGGCTGGAGACATCCCTGTCCTTCCTGATGACTTTGCCCCCATCGGGATGCTCGCCTGGGATTACTACAGGTAAGTAATCGTCTGCAGCGATGTGATTCTTTTAAATTGTGTGCTGACTACAGCAAGTCGTTTGACCAGTAGAAAGCTGCTGCGATACTACAGTAAGAATCACCAAGGCGAGGTGGTGAAGTGCTACGAGCTGCTGACCGTCCACCTGGGGGTCATCCCCCCCGAGATCATCCTGCAGCACTGCAGACAGCTGGCGAGCCGACTGTGGGAGCCAACACGTAATCCACTACTCTAGCTGACCAACAGGCTGTGTTTGTTTACATTTAGGTGTGCATAAAATGACTGAGGCAGAGCTTTTTTGTTTAATATTGCCGCATTTCGGTGCCAACATTGACCTAGTATTTGTGTCCTGTGTAAAGTGTATTAATAGTTTTGTGCATTTAGGTACTACTTTCTTTTATTTATAAGATAGCTCTTTGAAATAAGTTTTGTATAAATAAATCTTTGCCTTATTAAACCAGTTTGGATATTTTTTCAATGATCCAACATGCAGTAGCTGTTGATCTCTGCTGTTGGGATCCTTCAGATCAGGAGTGCACGTTCACAGCTCGGTTTGTTCCGGTCACAGGGCTCCAGTGAGGTCGGTCACAGCTCCCGCAGACACCAGGTCCCTCAGAAAGAGTTTCTCGGCGCTTATGTCGTGCACCACCTGCAGTGAAACGAAGTGGGACAGCGTTGCTGGAAGGCGAAGGATGAGGCTGTGTGGAAGTCCGCTCTTAGGCTCAACCCACCTGAGCCTTCATTGCACCCATGGGTATGGTCTCGTAATAGTGGAGCCTGCTCTCAGGGTGCCTCATGTCGTAACCAAACCCTGCCAGGCTCACCTGGTCGCACACCTGCAAAGCCATCACCACGGCACTGGCCCCCAGCGTGGGAACCATCTGCGGATCACACTTCAGATTCAAGCGATCGTTGCCAGACAGGTTCACAGGCTGAGGGGAACTGTCTTCCACTCACGTTTCCCTGCGTCATGGTGTATCTCTTTAGAACCTGTCCGGTCCTGTGAATAATCTCCGGGTGCAGGATCCTGAAGCTCTCCGGTTTCAGAGGAATATCATCCACCACCTCCCTCCAGAACCACAGTTTGGACCAGAAGCCCTGAGGACGGCCACAGTGATGGCGGGATTGCTGAGGGAGATGTCCCCTCTGTGAGACGGACTTACCAAAGGCTGCTTGGTTACGACAGAGGTGAGCCAGTCCAGGTCGAGGCTCTTAAAGACCACCAGAGCGACCATGGTGGTGTCTTGATACTCGTTTGTAGAGCGAGGTGCCCCCTCTGGGTACATCAGACGAACGGTGGTGTGAGAGCCAGCGTCCCGCTCAAAGCCGGCCACCGGAGCGTTATTCATCCTGAGATCAGAGGTACAAACCGATGCTTGGATTCATCTTTTCAAAAATGCATTTCCCATCTTCTTAACAAACCTGATAATGACGTCGTACTGGTCTATGTGCGTTCCCAGTTGGCTCCCGTGAAGAACCCCCCCGCTTCCCACCACCACACACCTCCTGCAGCTTCCATCTCTGCTCAGCTGGGGGGGCAGGCCAGGCTGAGGCAGAGAGGCCAGAGCCAGGGCCAGATGCTCCTCGCTGCCCTGGAAGCCGAGAGGAGGTTGCAGATCCCAGGATGCGGGCCCGTCCTGCTGCACAAACACAGGGATGTTCAGGAGACCTCCGGAGCAGGAAAGAGGCCAGGGGTGCTTCAGGCACCAGCGGGGCCGACAGGGGTCCGACAGCAGGGAGGCTGATCGGTTCAGCAGGACCTGAGGAGAGGAGTACATGTGAAGGGAGGAACAAGTCCTAAAGTCAAGGCTCATGTGCGTCTGTACCTGGTTTGTGTGTTGGTTGGTATCGCTAGGAGAGACCACGGTCTTCAGAGGGAAATACGCAGGAATCAGAACAGCTGAGTAGCATCCGAACAGCAGCACAGCACCGAGGGCCAGGTTCTGGCTCCTGTACAGCAACAACAGCGCTACAGAACGACTCCGGCAACCATTTACATTCAGAGCGTGACACCTGCGGAGGTACCTTCCCAGGAAGAAGTCCCAGGAGTCGGGCTTCGTGATTGGCTGTCTGTGAAAGAGCCGCAATGGTGTTGCAGCCTCCACAGCCTCGGGCAGCAGCGGAGAGTCATCGCTTGGGTCCTCCTCGCTCAAATGATTCAGTGTTACCATAGCAGCAGGTATGCTACCTGAACCACACACACACACACACACACACACACACATACCACAGAGAACCAGATAAAGGAACACTTGAAAAAAGATAAAACTGCAATAAAACACAGAGATAAAAGAGTGTTTAACCCCTAAAGTGACCTTGGACATGCAGCAAAGCACTAAGAAAAAACAAAATAAACAATGTTAAAAACTCACAGTTCCAGTCAGCACAGAGCAACCTGCGGCATGATTTAAAACACTCGTACGTCCAGCTAAAATGGCTGCCGCTGTCCACTCTCACCTCCCCCAGTAACACTGGTTAACTATTAAAAGGTTTCTCTGTCACCATGTGGATAATCGTGTGTGTGTGTGTGTGTGTGTGTGTGAGTGAGTGAGACGAAGGACATTTGCAAGCTATCAAACACACATTGTCCAAATTCACTTTGTATGTAACATTTACCGGTAGATGAAAGTACATTCATTTACAAACACTAGAAAAGAAAGCCGTTCTTACAACTCAGCTTTTGTTTTTTAGATGGGTCATTGATTTACATTTGATTGCTTTAAAATCTCCCTTTTGGGTGTTTGAACAAGGGTTGTGCAGAGGGAAAATATACTTTTAATATTAACTTTCATGAACAACAGGGGAGTACTTTTACTGTTATCACACAAAAAAGTTAAAACTATCTGAGGATCTGTGTGTGTGTGTGTTTTCATAGTGAATTGACAAATTGGCAAATGTGCATTTTACTGTCAACGTGTGGACATTTTCAGTAAGTGAAGACATTCTGGATGGTCCTCACAGCCTCAAAGGGCAGTTTGAGGGGTCAAGGCTTCAGGTGAGGGAATAGGGTTCTGCGTCTCCTAAAGTCCTTACCAGACGTGTGTGTGTGTGTATGTGTGTGTGTGTACAACCCATGGAAGAAAAAAAAAAAACCTCCCAAAAAACTAATAACCCATTTAAACTCCTCTCTGTAGACAACAATTCCAAAATGACCCTCGCAACACAGGGTCAGTATCAACCCTAAAGGTCAGATTAGACGTGTGAGTGTGCTGCCTGTGTGCAAAGATGATGATGAGATTGAGTAAGATTATCTTCACACACTAAGGCTGCAGCACGCCAGCCTCAAGTCAGCACTTTAAATAAGAGGCGTGTTTTCACTGGGCTCCTGAGCTGCACACTGGGCCTGTGAGGGGAGAGACTGGGAGGGGCTCAATGGGCTGCAGGGATGATCTGAACTTTACAGATAAGTAAATGTGTGTTTTCCTGGAACATACAACTTACATGCATCAAAAATCCATCCTATCCTTTTGCCTTTGTGCTAATTTTGAAATGAAAATCTAAACAATTGAACTATCTGTCCTAGAATACTTATTATTAGAATACTTTACGTATTATATTACAAAACCTCTACTGAAAGTAAAAAAAAAACCCAAAACAGTGTACTGTCAGTGTAGTAAAGATATATCAATAGATATGACAGTTACATCATAAAAATGACAGGCTCCATTGCTAATACTGTAATGACTCACACTTGGGGGCTGTAAGTATTATGCCTTTTGCAGCAGTAAAAAAACAGAAGAACCAGTTTGTCCAGGAAAAGTTACACATTCTGAAGTCTGTAAACATCTCATACCATTGCCTTTGTGCCATTTACAAAAAGACAATGCTTTTGTCAGTACTTTAATAAACACATCTATCATTATGTGACACCCACTTCAGGAGCATTATGCTGTACAGTTGGTCAGAGAGCACTCATAGCATGATGTTATTTTGTTGTAACCGTTGCGATGACGGTTTCCAGGCAGGTGAATGGCTGGACAGGCACGCATTGAAAGCACCATTTGTTTCCATTCAACAGGACAGAAGGGCAAAAGGTTGAAGAAATAGAATTTTTGCACAATCCAACAAACTTAAAAGCACGTCTGGACACATTGGCTGTCTGGTTCTCTAAGTTGTGACTGTACTCTTTGGCTTTCAACCGAGTTCCCTCTTTCCAACAGTATCTGTTCACCTGTTCAGCACTTTGGTTAACCTGGTTGTTATTAAATGTGCTTTAAATCGTCACAAAACCACGCTGGAGTCAAAACAGTCCAAGATTGATCTTTTAGGGAACATCGATAAAAGATTCAAGTATCCACTGCAATTCAGGCAAAAAACCGAGTGAATATTTACAAGAGTCCAATTTTACTTCCGTGTTTAGTTTTAGGTTTGTTTGTAGTTCTGTTTATTGATCTGCCATTATTGTACTTCCTTCAACCTTCCTTTATCATCAGTGATTGTCTGTGGTTAAGGCTCCACCTTAGACAGATGCTTTGTAAGGCCTAACTGTTGGAGTACACTGAAACAATTTGGAAAGGCCAGAATAATAAGTCACAATCATCTAAAAACACCTCACAGACAAACCTACATTAGAATCACATGTTAAATATTACATTTCTACCTTTATGCAGCTGCCCCAATATCTACATCCCATAACGCATCTAGGTTTGTTGGCATTTAGTGAAATAACTGGTTCTAGTGATTTCCAAAGAGACAAAGGTTTCTCAGCCGCTGGAAAAAGGCTTGAACTCGGCACCAGTTTTTGCAAAAGATCTCAACGTGTTTTTTAACAAATGTCAAACTGATAGTGACGACAGGCTCCGTAAGCTCTCTCATAGGAGAAAGCAAGGAGAGGAGAGAGCGCCGGGCTGTAACTGCAGATGGAACCTATTGAACGGCATCAAAATCTCTTTAAGGCAAATGTGAAACCGGATGCTCAAAAGTGGAAAAACAAAATGACAAAAGAAATTATTTGAAGGATCGAGCCTGCAGCAGCACTGGTGGAAGTGTATAGTTATGGTGCTGGGCTTTTTCTTCTACATTTTTTGGTTTACATTCAAAGTGTATCTCTGACACTTGACTGGTTGTTTGAATGGCGTGAAACCTTCTCCTGTCTGTGCACAACAAAAAGAAAACTCCATGGTCCTCTCAGGGGTCATAAACCCTCTTACCTGTTCATGTTGTAATGGGTTGCAGCATTTTAACAGTAAAAACTGCACGCCTAAGAATCTTAATGACAGTTTCCTCCAAACATCTGGAAAAACACTGATAACATAGTGAGGTGGGGCCTCCACCCTTCAATATTTAGTTACTTTCCAAATGAAGCTAAACGCTCTTAAGAAAAACACTAAGACATAGTGGGTAAAAAGATCATAACAAGGCAAAAACGGCACCTTTTCCTTGTTTCAAATGCTTTTAAAGAAAAGCTGTGGGGCTTTTCTAAACATACGCTGGGCTGATCAACCTGACCTAGTGATGGAACGATTAACAGAAGCTGAAATTATCACAACACTGGTTGACTCAGCCAAGTTAAGGGTTCAGGTTGCCCCTAATTCCTCGTGGTTTACATATGTCATTCAAATTCCGATCGTTGTGGCTTACAATCAAGCCCATTTAAAGGCCATGAAAGACCTGATGGTGAAAAAAGACAGTAAAATTGAGAAGAGCTGAAGGGGAGTGTACAAACACACGTCCCTGAGGTCCTCCTGGAAGGTGCTGGAACTCCCACTGCAGGTTCCATGGCAGTTAAAGAGCCAGGCTTCGAGCGCTGGAGGCTGAGGCCTGTGCGCGCTGCACCGCTCCTGGACACTTCTCTCTCTTCTGCAGCTTGTGGTTTTGAAACAATCCTTCATTTCGCGGAACACCATGAGCTCCATCTGGAAATGTTAACAGGCCTGTAGGCAGGGACACCAGTGTGAGCAGCTGCTGTTGGACAAACAGCTCCTGCCGGGGAACCGAACCTACCGTATCCCTCAACCCGCCCGTCTTTGAATTCTCCTTCAAATTTCATCCCATCGTATCGGGTGAAGATTCCACTACCTTGAAACTTCCCATGAGAGAATTCCCCTTCGTACCTGACACAAGGACGAGACAACCGCACGGTCATGTGTACACAGACAACGAGGAAACTGTTCACTTTTCCCGACACAAACCTGGATCCGTCTGTAAAGAAGAGCACGCCGGAGCCATGGAAGAGTCCGTTCTCAAACTGGCCGCTGTAGCACGTCCCGTCCTGAAACTTGAGCTGGCCCACGCCGTGTCGCCGACCTGGAGGATTGAATAACCACACGTCACGTGATGGCACTTCCATCACTCACTGATTTAATATGCAATTTGTTTTAATGAGGAATTATCACATGCACACTACAAAAAAAGTGGACCAGTACCACGCCTAGTGCCTCAGTATCAAGCCGTATCAGTGCTTAAAAAGCTTTAAAATAGGAGGCTTGACAATTACAAAAGTTTTATTATTTACCACTGGCTGTAGCTGTGATGCTGTTATTCCCTAAGTCCTGACTGGTGTAAATACATCCTCTCCCCTTGGTTTAACTTCTACTGATCTAGCTGTCAGTCCATTTTACTCCTGGCATTAAAGCACTCTAATCCAACAGACATTAGCAGGGATTTCTACTCCCGGCTTCAGACTGCAGCAACACTCACGTAATGTACTTCTAATTACTTCCCGGGGCCACCTGGGATCCACCAGTAAGGCTGAGAATCATTTCAGATGGCACCCATCATCAACATTTTAGGCTAGAATTTTAACACTGGACTGAAAAAAGGAGGTAGACTCCATTTACATTGAAACCGACTTCTCAATAATGTAAGGGGATGATGTAGGGATTCTATAAGATTTCCTAAAATGTTAAATCCAGAAAATTGATATAATGGCTCTGTTTTTAAAAGCTTGATTTTGCAGGTGACTAGCACTGATATCGTTCTGTTTGCTCTACAGATGACTGAGTGAACAGGAAAGCCGCATTTGGACACGCGCTATTGGATTATCAAACTAATGACAAACAAGACAAACTCAGAGGCTGATTTCATACTCGTTTTCTTCCAGTTTGATTACCATTTTCATCAATAACAGTTTATTTCAGCATGCTGTATGAGTCATGCTGCAGTGAGGTATGGGCGGGTAGGATTACTTTTTGGAGTCAAACTTTTCTACAAGATGACACTCGTGGGCTAGTTTAGGCCAGGCTTCCATGCACTGAGAAACCAACGTGGAATGCACAGAAGAACGGGAATCACTGAAAATGGTTATTACCTGCAAAAATTTCACTGAAATAAGAAAAATTGACATCTAACCTTCCTTCCACTCGCCGTGGTACTCTTCCCCACTGGCATAGGTGAACGATCCTCTGGTCAGAGTCATGTCAACTCTGACTAAAGACACATAAACAGCGTGAACACCTTTACATTCAGTCTTCCTAGCAGTTAATACACATAGATTGTGTGTTCCTGTTGCCACTAATGGGACTGATCTATGCTCTGTGCTGCTACTTTATAGATGCTGCATTAAATAAAACAGATCACTGCTTGATGTGGTGATTATACCTGTGTTATCATATGTCTCCAAATATAGCTTCTATAAGCAATATCTAAAATATAGTTGAGTATTTTAATTTTGTCTGGCTCTTTGCCAGTGTTCTTAGGCTAATTGTGACCTCTGATCTCACAGAGGCAAACTAAGAACCGAGGAATTAAAAGGGAAGCTTTCACAGACTTTTTATTGACCAATAAATGCAATGGCGATGGTTTAAAAATGATAGTCTATAAAAGAGTAGAAAAAAAGAATGCAAATGATCCACCTGCCTAGTGACCATTTCACCCATTGACGCTGTTGTAACATTGCAGAAATGCAGCCAGGTAAATATATAATTCATCAGTGCATTAAAAATACGGAAAACGAGTTTAATATACCATGAAATTCAATTTGATTCCTAAATTTGCTGCATTTCAAGCAGCATTTACAGTAGATATCCTATTGTCCAACGAGATATCGGCTTCTAACAGAAACCAATGGATTGTGACAAACCCCCCCCCACTGTTATAACTATGAAATAAACGCACCGCCGTCAAGAATCCTTTACCTGCACGCTATGTTTGTGGATTCCGAAGCATGGATGTGTGGAGAACAGAGGAGTACAAATAAGAAAACACCGGCGGAGCAACCGCGGTGCTGCGTTCACATGTTCCCCGTAAACCCCAGAGTCCTAGCGGGTGCTCACACGAAGCCAACGTTTTCAGGTTACTGGGAATGAAAAGACAATCTGCGTTCGTATTTCACGTTTTTCTTTGAATGCCAGAGGGACTGGTTCTTCACCACAATTGTCTGAAGATATTAACCGAAGCTGTTGATATTTTGCCGACGATCCCAAAGGCAACACCGCAGCATCATTACACCCTGGTAACCCTTGTGTTTCAGCACTGGAGGGCTCTCATTGAACAAACATCTGATTAGTCTGTGTGCTACGTTGTTTTTAGCACGAAGGCAAGATAATATGAAAGGAAAAAAATAAGTAAATAGCATATAAATATGTCTGGATTTTTTACCATTTCTCCATACGACAATATAGGCAATTCTCGAAACGCCTGTAGGGCTATATAAAGTAAAACACTTAACCTGTTCGTTTAGTACTTTTACTCTGTCATGAGTAAACAAATTAATTGACCTGTCATCACACACAAAAAGAAACTAGTTTGTTGATTGTATTAACAAAAACAACAAAGAAACATATGTATCAGTCACCTTTCATTGCGGTAAAACGGGGCACAAGCTATTCCGGTAAAGTAATAATATCCGCTTTAAAATAGTATTATATTCTAAGAATTAAAGATGAGTAATATTTGCGTTTTTAATCGAAGCTAAAACCTCGGGGAACAAGTTCCTGCCCCGCACAGCGCTAGCAGGCGCGTCCACAGCGGCGGGCCCGGAGAGCAACGCCCCTCAGCGGCTGCAGTCCGTCTCTGCCGCCGCTTCCTCTTCCCGTGCTGGTGCCCGCCAGAGAAGAACGTTAGAAAATGGCGAGTCAGTGCAAAAGGCAGCAATGCACATTCGACAGGCGCGGCGTTCGGCAGGAACTTGACTCGTGGCGACACAAACTCATTCACTGTGTAGGTAAGGACGATGGCAGTAACGATTTGTGATGTTTGCAGGCTGAATTTTGGCTCGGTTCGCCCATTTTCAGTGTAAATATCCATCCATTACTCCGGCTCGGGGCAGCTTAGCGACTTTTTTTTGTCCTCAACTGTTTCCTTCTCACGGCAGCCTGCCTGAGCAGTACCGGTAGTTTAGAGCTGCAGTTTGTGACGATGTTTAGCTACTTCGCTGGTTTCCGTGTCGTTTTTGCTGAGCGTGGACCCAAAATGTAAACTTAATTCGTCCAGCGTCGCTAGCCTAGCCATAGTTGGTTTAAAGGGCACCGTGTTTTTTTTAAAGGGAGTGTCTCAGGGCTGCGTCGGCCAAAGACCCTTGTTGCCAAATTGCGCGTCCCCGTGGGATGATACTGTATTTTTACATGGGGGAGGGGGACGTGTGCGCGCAGTAGATGCTTTTAATTAACGTGTAGTTTGGTTGCCTTTGGGTGCGCGCATTACGGCACCGAGGACGCGACAGAGACCCCGCTGCTGGGGGTGTTAACGATGACGTGACCCTACTGGGAATAAACTTATTATTGAAGAAACACTTGTGGTTTTAAACCGTTTGAAAGGCCGTGTAAATGGTAAAATATTTGCATGGCGTGTGCACATTTGCTAAAAGCTCAGTGCCAAAGCATTCATTCCTGTCTCTTTTATATATTGGGTTAAAAGGTTGTTAAGATATGACCTGCCTAGTAGATGTAGTGCAGAATCATCAGAAGCACCACCAGCAATGCTTAATCTGTAAATCTAATAATCCAAATTTATCGCCTGTGCCAGAGGTTCAGATGTCCAGATCTTATAAATCAATATTAATACAGTTGCATCTAATTAAAGATGGTGACCAATCTGTGTGTACTATCTGTGGAGCAGAAGTGCTGTAGTATTCTGAGTAGATGCAAAGATGTTTTCCCAACCTAGTATTATAGCAGTTTATTCACGATACAGTTGTAGCAGGCTTTAAATACGTCCAGGGAGGTGTCAGCTGAGTCATGGGACTAGTCTGTTCTCAGTTTTCCTAGCATGTTTGCACTAATGATACTGGCGACAAGAATGCTGTTTTGTGGGGATATTTTTACCTCAGCTAATAATCGCTCTCTTGTACTTTGACTGGCAGATCATGTTGCTTTTGAAAGAGTCGAGCATACATGGAATTCGTTCAGAACAAGACTCTTGCGGGCACTGTGTAAAATAAAAAAAAAAAAATATTTAAAATAATGTAACTGGTCGACAACTAAAGCTTTCACTATTT
>CAAE01007175.1:21690-32413 GCA_000180735.1 Tetraodon nigroviridis | reverse complement strand
TTCCGTGATACACACAAACACACGAATGCATAAAAGAACGTGGTGGTTTTTCTTAGCTACAGTCAACAAGTCAACAAACTGAATATTATGAAATTTACCCAAAATCTTAGCAGCATCTTAGGCTACAGACCACTATTATTTACTGAAATGTAAGGTACAACACTAACATACATGACATTATTTGAATGAATCAGTAGAAAAGCACAGATCTAGAGAAAGGGCAGTCATGTCACAGGTATTAGTATCCTTAACTTGAAATTCAAAATATCTAAAGTGAAACAGCTCATTTCTATTAAATTAGATGCAAATTAAAAGTGATTTAAACTGCAAGTGGTGTTTGTTTAAAATAAAATCATTTGATAATGGGTGGCTATTTTCAAAAGCTGATAAATGGTAAATATGATTATAATGGTAATAAGGTTTTAATCCACGTAATCCACATATTTTTTCTTTTAAATAGATTCAACCAGCAGTCATCCGCTTAGAGCAATGGTAAGACACAACCCAGTCTATCTGTTTGTGTGACTTTCAGCTTAAGCCCATAATGCGGCGCCCTACCCACGACCCCTAATTACCGTTAAACTTCCCTATCGCTGTAAAATGCACACTCTGACCAGAAAATACCACACTATACTGTTCACAGGTCCCTGGACTCTTCCATGATACCAAGACCAAATAAACTAATACTGTTCGGCTGTGGTTTTTGAGAGTAAGATAAGTGATGGGAGGACCAGATACCTGTCGAGCTGGACCTGGAGGTGGATTCTGAAGACAATAGAAGCGAACTGAAGGATCACCAGGTCAACACGGATATGTTAAGGAGTTCTCATGGGTCCCTGGTGGCACCCAGGTAGAAACATCGCATACCGGTAGATCTCCTCCGAAATATTGCTAAATCGCACATCATCACATGTGTTTTCAAAAAACTAAGCCTTTATTTAACTCCAGCTTAAGTGAACTAAATTCATGATGTTTCTTTTATTATCAAGTGTATGACATCACCACAGAGTCATTGTTTTAATATCCCTGTGTGGGGGCTTCCCGTTGGTCTTTATCATGTAAACAGCAAGAGGGTCTGCGGTCTTTCCGACTTTCTGCCTTTTACAAGTATTGGAATCAATCTAAGTTTTTAATAAGAGCTGTGGAAGATACGGATTTGGTCTGTCTGAGGTCTACAGACGGTAAATACCACAGACAAGGAGTGATGAGGAGTATCAGAGATAGGAACTGGCTAAGGCCTGTAAAGATTCTGTTAACAGATTAATGATTGCAATCCTATAGCTATCGCTCTATCCATGCTTCAACTGCTAACCTCTACCTATTCCTAATTACAACCTTAGAGGTCCCCCCAACAGAACCCGCTGTCAAACCCAGCTGAACAGATTTAAATTGTAACTTTTCCAGGTTAATAACTTTGGTCATCTAGCCATAGCATGTTTGTTTTGTGTACAGTTACCGGTATATAATGAGTTTGACATTGTTCCTCTACTTCAACAGCTTTAATAATGGGAAAAAAATGTTTTAGGAAAGACAATCCTGCACACAAAAAAGTAACATTTTTAAATGACATAGGGATTAAACACAGTGAAAATGGCTTGACAGTGTTAAATCATTGCCTGGAGGTGTAGTAATTAAGGATACTACATAACCCCAAGGAATAATTGCTAAAATTAATGTTAATAAGTTTCGAGAACAATGACATTTTACAAGCACTTTTAATTAAAATCTTTCAGTAAGTTAAACAGCTGATGAACTGTTATGGTTCAAATGATTGTATCTCTATATGCAAAAGTATTTTATGCAAATATCTTCTGAACATACAACTCCAAACGTTGGTGCTTTCCTTTGTCTGACACTTGCGTCAGCTGACAATTTCAGAATTATATTTTTGTGTTTAAAGAAATCCAATTTATCAGTGGATCAATGGAACCTTCTGACATTTAAAACATGCCTGTAACATTTTTTTTTTTAAATATTTTTGAGTTGTATTGCAATTTAGAGAAGTACTGATCTACAGTGTAAAAGAAGTGTCAGTGTCAGTACCAGGATACTGTCCTATTTGTCCTTTATATTGTGTCCTTTTGCCTGCATTTCCAACTTTGTACCCAGTGTTTGTGCATTATCTATTTGTAACTGCTGAATAAACAATGTTGTCTGTGAATTTAAAAAGAAAAAAAAAAATGTTTGTTTTAGAAATGAAAAAACATGTTTACAATCTTTAAAAACCTAGGCTCCAGTGGTGGAAAACCATTTACAGGAGAGGAAACAAAGTTAAATGAGGTGATTTAGAAACAATAGTGTTTTCTGAGACAAAAGAGACAAAAAAAAAATGACTGACACAGTTTTCTGATACTGAGCGGATTGGATTGGAAAACATCATAATCCCAAAAGGCATATTGGTTTTCGATATATATGAATATATGTCACTATGCCTGTAAATATTTTATTCAGGAGTTGTGTATACACTAAATTTACTAACAGCTAATAATATACTGTAATCAAATATAGAGAGGAAGATAATAAATAAGATAAATAACTTTTCACAGTCTTTTAATGACCAAAATTCGCTTTGTCAGGCATTGAACTAGTCCAGGATTTAATTGTTTCTGTTTTGTAGAGTTAAAACTGCACAATTTTGACGTCATTTTGAAAAGTCACACTTTTATAAGTCACACTTTTATAACTAAAGCATGAAGACACTCTCTGTAGCAAATGTATATTTTGAGCAGAAAATGTAATAGTCAGATTTATTCCTAAATAAACTAGCAGAAGTTGCCAACAACACACATTTTATTTATTTTTTTCTCTACCAAAGTAAAAAGTTGGACAGACTCGCCAATGCGCTGATGTAAACCGCATACGTTGTGTTATTAAGTGCAAGTCTGCATTTCCGTTTCAATCCAAAAATAAAGGCTTTTCCTCCACGTTCCAACTGGCAACCTAAAGAAGTTTAAAAAAAAAAAAAAACAAGTTGCGCAAGTTCTCCCTTCACGTTGTCTATTAAAAATTTCAGTTTTTAGCAGAATGACATTTGCACATTGATACTTAGCCTTTTGTTAATTTGTTTGATTAACCTAATTAACTGTAACAGTTTATCTAAAACTTTTGGTCCAACCTCTTAGCTGTTTTCTGTTTCCGGTCCCCGGCAGCCTTTTCCCGGTCATGCCGAGTCGTCCCCTCGGCAGTTTCCTACTATATTTAATGCGTCATTTCCAGCTCGTAGACGACTAACCCGTCTCCATGGCCAGTCCGTTTCCAACTGCGGCCGAGCTTCTGGTAGAAGCTCGCCGGGCGTACGAGCAGACCTACGGGGAGGAGACTCCGCGGCTGGTGGCGGTGTGTGCGCCGGGACGGGTGAACCTGATCGGCGAGCACACTGACTACAACCAGGGCTTCGTCCTGCCGATGGTACCTTCTTAAAATACAACCTTCTATGAAACATAATTGTTAAAAGTCGGTACTCCGAAAGCGAATTCTCTCATTTTCTGTCTTGGAAGAACTTTATGACGCAACTGTTTTCTTCACGACTTGTTTTAGTTCTGTCAGGTGTGGAAAAGCCGCCATGTTTTTTTTTGGGAGATTTTACTGATTCATCATTTGTGCTTCATCACTGAACAACAGCCTCATTTCATTTCTTTTCACTACCAATAGGAACCTGCTGCAATCTTGTGTTTCAATAAAGTTTGGTTGTGTTTGGTGAGCCAGGCACTGCCCCTGGTGACAGTGATGGTTGGGAGTCCCACCTTTGACCAGGACGTTGCCGTGACGACATTAAGCGAGGATGCTGATGAACCCAGGAAGATACACTTCCACCTGCCCGCCGATGGAACGCCACTGTCTCCGGGCTCCCCTAAATGGGCAAACTACCTCAAGGGGGTCATACAACATTACAGAGGTGAGCCGTCTTGTCGAAAGCTGTCCATCGGTTAAATTGCACGATGTGGTACGAGCTTGTGCAGAGAAGAAGCGGTGAATTTAGCCTTGTTTTAAGGACATGCGTCCGTCACGTTCTTTCATCCGTCTCTTTGACACATCAGCTCCGCCTGTGCCGGGATTCAGGGCGGTGATTTGCAGCAGCGTCCCGCTCGGAGGTGGGTTGTCCAGTTCTGCATCTCTGGAAGTCGCTGCCTACACATTCCTGCAGCAACTCAAGCCAGGTCAGACCGTCGCTAGGAGTGGCACACACACACACACACACACACACACACACACACACGGCATATAACTACAACTGGAAGTCGCAATATATAAGGAAATGAGCTGCTAGGCTGAGGTCTGCACTCTGAACTGAAACTGGCCATGAAAATAATTGCTGGCCAACATTTTTAAAAAAGCCATTATGTCATCAAATTTCACTCTGCAGCCCGTTTCCTGCCTGCTGCCACTTGTTTTATTTAGCATCGACTGAACTACTGCAACTTAACGATCAGAGAACAGGCTTCAGTAGTTCAGAGATACAAGTATTTCTTCCTTCTCTTATAGATTTTATGTGTGATATTTTTGCAGACGATGAAGACAAAGTATCCAAAGCAGTAGCCTGCCAGCAGGCAGAACATACTCACGCCGGGGTTCCCTGCGGCATCATGGACCAGTTTGTGTCCGTCCTTGGCAGGGAGGGCCAAGCTTTGCTGATCGACTGCAGGTAAGAAGTTTTTTTAAAAACATTTGCACGAGAGGTTTAGCGATAGAGTTTTGCTACAATGTGAGTTTTACTCACCAGATTCTGATTGAATAGAATAGAACGTGTTTATTTATCCCACAACGGGGGAAATTGCACTGAACCAGCAGCAATACAAGAATATTTTGTTTTTTTTTTTCCTTCAGATTGTCAACACTTGGTATGTGTACTGTGTGTGTTTGTGCTTGGTCTCAGGTCTATGGAGGCCACCCCGGTTCCTCTGGCGGACCCTAACCTGGTCGTCCTGATTACCAACTCCAACGTCAGACATCACCTGAATGGCAGCGAGTACCCGACCAGACGCAGACAGTGCGAGCAGGCCGCCTCCATCCTGGGAAAGGACAGTCTCAGAGATGCCACCATGGAGGACCTGGAGGGTGAGAAGTCCGGTTTTCGTTCTCTGCGTTCTCTCTCCTTCCTGCCAGGATGCGTCCCCTTCCCTCTGCTCAGCCTTACGTACTTCTTTATTTTATTTTTTTTCTCTACCAAAGTGAAAGGTTGGACAGACTTGCCAACGCGCTGAAAAACAAGTCGCACAAATTCTCCCTTCTCATTGTCTATTAAAATTTTCAGTTTTTAGCAGAATGACATTTGCACATTGATACTTAGCCCCTTGTTAATTTGTTTGATTAATCTAATTAACTAAAACTTTTAGTTTTAGGCTAGATAAACTGTTACTTAGCTGTTTTTAAAGGTAACCTCAGACATGTTCTCGTTTATATAATGAATTGCTTGTTTAAAAGGATGTTTATGTGCAGCTTTGCAACTTGAACTCCGCTGGCAGCTGTTAAAGATAAAGTCATTATTGTTTTTGTTTTTTTTTTTTTAACTGAAACGCTGGTTTGACCTTTCCCGTCACTTCAGACGCCAGAGACAAAATGGATGACGTCACCTTCCGAAGAGCTCATCATGTGATCGAGGAGATAGACAGGACCGTTCGAGCTGCTGAAGCCCTTAAAAAAGGAGCGTACAAAGAGTTTGGCGAGCTGATGGTGGAGAGCCACAACTCCCTGAGGTATTCTGCAGCTTACTTCCACGCGCTCTTGACCTACATCCACCGCTTAGACCTGCGCTTTACAACGTCAGAGACCTGTATGAAGTGAGCTGCAGGGAGCTGGATGAGCTGGTGGCTGCAGCCGTGGAAGTGGAGGGAGTCTACGGAAGCCGGATGACGGGCGGAGGCTTCGGCGGGTGCACGGTGACCCTGCTGCAGGCCCACGTCATCGACAGGACTCTTCTTCACATACAGGTGAAAAAAATAGTTCTTTCATCATCACCATTATTTATTAAGTAGAAGTATTTGTGCTGCTCCCAGATAACCCTTGAGACAGATGATTGACGAAGCAGTTTAGGATTAATTTTAACTTTTGGCGTTGAAATGTGCAGTTGTGTTTTCTGATATCACGGTTGTCCGCCAGGTGGCGACATTTCCCCTAATTTTGTGCCAACGGTAAACGTGAATGAGGAGATGAGTATTCGCCTATTTGACACACTGACATGTTTCTAACTGCTGCTTATGCACTGTGTCATCAGGGATCTTTGGAGATATACAATTACATTCTAAATATACAAATCAGATTTAAAAATGATTAATAGGATGATGTTGTTTTGCCATAATGGATGTATTACAGGTTTTGTTTTTCAGATCCATTAATATCAGCCAGTACCATTTACGTAGCCGCTGCAACAAAGGCATTTTTTTTTTCATTCTTTCTTTCAAAAGCTTTTACAATCTCAGGAGGATCTGAGCAGAGACGTGCTTCACCTTGATAATTTGATCACTGATGCACTTGTTGGAGTTCTGGCTGTCACTTTAAGGGGTCATTTCAGACAAATTATCCAGTTCCTTGTGTCAGTCTCATTCAGCTCGTGTGTGTGTGTGTGAAAGACAGAGAGAGAGAGGGAGAAAGAGAGTATAAAGGCAAGCTTCGTGGCGACGGAGCCAGACGTGTCTAGTTATTAGCATGCTGGTCTTGTTACCGTGGCCCTACTGCTTTCTAACCGTCAAACTGGAGGCAATGTCGACTAAGACGCACATGGACTCAGCCTGACACTGGAAACTGGCATTTCAAAGGACGACACTATTACTCTGAAACTACAGTGAAGGGATTTGTACTTTTTTGCCAGATTACAGCTCAGATCTTCCCATTTGGAAACAGAATCAGCCCAGTTCATCCCATCCGTCTTCACTCGGTTTTGTCTTTGCCGCTGCTATGGCTTCCTCTCTGTGAATGGAAACAACTCGTTCTCGGGGACAAAAGGAACTCTTGAGACTTCTACATCCCTCGGCATTCCTGCCCAGGAGCAGAAGGACTCTGGACTCCCTAATTCAATCTGAAGGTCTTTCCAGAAGAGCAGAAGTCACCGCTCGGTTTCTAAAATGCTCAACCTTAACTCCCTGGATGGAAACAGCAACAGGAACCCTCTCAGGGACCCCGTTTCCCTGAACGTCGGTGGAGAAATCTACACCACCACGCTGGATACGCTCACACACCACCGTGACTCCATGCTAGGCGCGATGTTTACAGGACAAATCCCTGTGATGCAAGATAACAGAGGACACGTTTTCATTGACCGCGATGGGAAAATCTTCCGATACATCCTGAATTACCTGCGCTCCAACTCCCTGGACCTGCCGGATGGCTTCTCAGAGGTGGCGCTGCTGCGAAGGGAGGCTGATTTCTTTCAGATACACCCTCTGCTGGAGGAGATCCGCCAGTATGAGCGTTCCCTACCTCTCAGTCTCAGAGGAGGCCCGCTGGGAGCCATGATCATGGTCAATGTTGATTCTAAGGTGCGTTTTTTTGTTTGTTTGTTTTGTTTTTCTAAATTATATATTGAATATAGTACCAAGTTTACAGTCATGCTACTGCTGCACCGTTTAGTCCGGTAAAGATCACGATGTTGATCTACTCAAAGGGTGCAAATTGCTTAAAATGGCTTTTTAAGTCACCTGGAATGTTAACTTCAACACAAAATAGTTTTAAACCAAGATTCTTTTGGATTAGGAATCTGTCCGCACGCCCCTTAACTTGCTGTGCACATTTCCGAAAAATATTAGCCAACACGTCGTGCGCTCTCATTCCAGGTTCGCGTCCTCCACTTCAACTTACGCCACGGACCCGAGAATTATGAGCTCCGGACGTGTTCCGTGCGAGCGCACACAGTGGAACTGTTCTGCACCTGGAGAGCCTTCCTCTCTCTGCTCTGTGAGCGCTTCTCCTACAAAACATCCCAAGGTCTCGCCAGTCCACGCCTCTGCAACCCGAGGCGGAACCGACTGAGGCTAGAGTGGGTGCCGAGGCCCGAAGAACTGCCGCAGGAGCAGTACGACAAGCAGCGCTACCGGGGCCTCACTTTCTGCGGCCCCGAGGCCGCTCCGTCGGACGACATCACGAACGCGCAGCAGAGTCGCTGCGAAATTACAGACATCCAAGGCTTTGTGGAAGAGCTGTTAAAGGTGTCTCTGGCAGAAGGATTCAAGGTGGATCTGGTGACCCCAAACCCGGCAGAGATCCTAAATTGCACTTCCCTGAGATTGGTCAAGTGTTGAACCTCGGTTATGTGGCCCATCCCAGATGAATCTTTAACTGTACTAGCATCCGCGATCACGGAGGCTCAGCGCTAACGCTAACAACATGGCCGACGAGCCAGCGTCGAGATCTCTCAAACACAGTGGTACTGAGGCGTCGCCTTGGGGCACGATGAGTGGCAGTAGCACAGCCCATCTGATATTTACAGATCTCATATTTCCAATCCTTCACTCACTCACACTCTTACTTATGTGGGCACTTTGTTGAAAGAAAACTTCTAATTGGAGGTATTTGAAAATAGCGGAATAGCAACCAACTAAGAAACTGTCAGTTTTAATAGAATGTTAGTTTTTGTTGAATTTAGTTTATCATAGACTTTTTTTACGTCTGTGGTAGATGGCGTTAATTACAAGTCATTGTAATTTAGGCTTTTTGATCCAAATGACACTTACGAGCAAGATTTTTTTGAGAATCCTTTTAACACTTTTGTGCGTTTTTTTTAATGCAAAAGGGTGATTAGTCTACCCTTAGCCTTCTTTTTCTCCAAACACAGCAAATTTTTGGAAAAATAGTTCTTTTCAAGTGTTTTACCAGGGATTCATAGCGGGTTTAAGGAACGAGTGTGTCATTTTAGCACAGGGGAAGCAGCAACAAGGGAAGTCTGGATGGGGGGAAAAGATGGTGGTGGTGAAAGAACAAAGCCAGTGGTTCTTTCCTCTCGTTCCATCTAGTGACTTCTTTCCGAGACCTAAAAGAAACAAACAGATGGGTTTTTTTTTGTGTTTCTTTACCTTGTGCTTACATGGAATTATTTGACTTTTTTTATTTCTTCAACAGGAACGTTATAGTGGGACCCCAACTTTCTATGTGACAACTCCATCAGAAGGGGCCCGAGCTCTCAGTCTCTCCTGACCAATGGCAGATGTTCATATGAGCTGCAGAATCATTCCTAATTAAAGTTTGATTTATATTTTCTCAGTTTTTTTTAAACAAAAGTTCAGCAGGATGTGTCTGTTTAAAAGTGTTTAAACAGGGTTGGAAAAACATTAAAGATATCTGGAATCAAACCGTTTACAATGTGAAAGCAATTAAGAAATGTTTTTAATCATTATGAAAAAGTGTCTTTCCTCTTACAGCAGTTCTGCTGTAAAGAGATAACTAATGCTAAATAATAAATAAATCACCTCATCAAAATCTGTAAGAAGTTTGGTCCAGATTTATTTATCTTAAAATATATATATATCTTTGGTATATGTACTGTTTTCCAAGATTTGTTGTATCTTTAAAACATTGGAATCAACTTTATTGTGCTCTTATGAGTCTAGGAAAATGTATAAAATAAGAGTGAACGTGGGTTCAACTGCAGATTACCGTTGGTACTGGTCGCGGAAGTGGGGAGAGGCAACTAAACTTTACCACTCTGCGACGTGCATTTGAACTCACCACGGGGGAGGAGTCATGGCGGCAGCGAAGTTTAGCCTAGCAGGAAGCGGCGAGGCTGCTGTTGCTGGTTCTGGAGACACAAGGAGCAGTTCTTTTGGTTTGGAACCGGCGCTTAGGCGTGATTATTTCCTTCGGCAAACTATCTTTGGAATACCAGTCTTCGGCGCGGTCGCGTTTCCTTGACTTTGCGGAGAAGGCTAGGAACCGACTCAAACCCTAAGACGCCGGTCGGGGTCTCGATCTTCGTGGTGGGTGTACGTCGCTGGAGCTGCGGGCGTTCGGAACCAGGTGGGTGATGAGGTGGGCCCGCGTTTGGGGCTCAGACGGAGTTGTTTCACAGGTGTTTTGGAAAGCAGTTGGCAGTTAGATCCGCAATCGGAATACGTAGTTTAGCCGAGTAATTCGTTTTTTCACTCCCTGGCCGTGTGCCGCAACTCAAGCTAGCTGAAGTTGGGTCGCGCGTCGTTTTTGTTTGTTAACTTGCTAGCTGGTTTAATCTTGACAGTCTGCTCTGAAACCACAGCGTTTCTTTCTGTTCGAGTTTGTTTGCAATTAAAGTAAATACCTTTTTTTATAGACTCTATGTAGTCTCTGACAACACACACGCGTCCAACCCAGCATCAAATATTTGTAAATGATTTTTAGGATACGCTGTATGAATCTGATGCATTGCATTCATAGTCTCTTTAAAAGGAAAAACCTGGCAGTCGTATGTAAAGTGAATTTAGTACCTAGAGATACGTAGTAATGTCTGAAAAGCTTGCTAAGAGTGTTTCTTACAAGTCACATCTATTGTTGTTGTGACCAGGAGACCGACTGTAGGTTAGGGGGAGCGTCGCTGGGTTTTATGGCACACATGAGCATCACGGTAACGATCTTAGACCGTCGTTTCAAGGCCAGGAAAATGATTAACTACACCAATGGGTCTTAACGGATAAAGTAGGAGGTTTATTGTCACCGTCGGTCCAAAACCAGGCGGATGGTGTTGCATAATTTCGGGAATCCTGGATTCCAGCTAGGTGTGTCTAAGCAGGTAACGATAAGCTCTTGAATCAACGGCTTCAAGAGT
>CAAE01007174.1:3187-18382 GCA_000180735.1 Tetraodon nigroviridis | reverse complement strand
AAATCATATAATAGTAGTCATCATAGTAAAATTCTAATAATAGGATACAGAGCGGTAGTAAAAAGTGCATTCTGGATAAAAGGAAGAACAAAAGATAAAATTAGGACGGCTTATCGAAAAACAATTGAATCTGTTTCAACTGCATTTCCTCTGAATATTTAGGATCATTTATTTGGCTTTTAGGGAAACAGACATAAACCTTAATATTGACTGCAGAGTTTGGATAAATCCATGTGAATCTTACTTCTTTTCGTAGGAACAGTTTTCCCAGGATGTTGGTGTAACAGAAGTAGACGCTGGCAGAGAAGTGGTGAAGCTGGGAGCGAATATTTTCCTCATCTGGCATCACATCTTGTCAACAGAGAGCACACAGTAGCAACCGAATACAACATTTTAGAAATTGAATAGTTTACATTTACAAAATGTTGGACACTGACACTCACTGAATGACGGGGCAGCTATGGGAGGCGGGTCGGGAATGTCCTGAAGGACGGGTGCTTCGTGCATTGGAGGGGGAGGTGGGGATTCTGGAGGAGTGGGTGGAACGGACTGAAGGTCCCTTGAGCGGAACAGGTCTAACAGGTAGTCCTGTTTTTTCTGCATGTCGCTGGAAATGACACGAGGACCGTTGGTGGGAGGCGGGGGGGACCCTGGGGGACTTCAGGAGGCGGTGCAGGAGGAGGAGGAGGAGAAGGAGGTGCGAACTCCTTCTATAAGAACACAGAGAGGGGGAAACGGAGGTGATGCACACAGCAGACCTGCTGAGGAGATACATGTCGGTGTCAGTGAACTGGCCCCACCTCTTGCTGGGGCTGGTTTTACATCTTTGAGCTTGGCCAGAGCGTCCTTCTTGGGGTCATTATTGCTCCACACAAACCGTCCAGGAGATCTGTGGAACACATGCCAAAGATGTCATTTAATGGGGAAAAAAAAGAGTCGTTGGCAATTCATCATTACTCCAAAAGTCTCTGGTTGTCTGGCAAATAAAGAGCAGTAGGTACAATCAGCAGTCAGACGTACAGACCTGACTGGCTGAAAGGGTTTGGGTTCGGGTTTGGGTCTGCTGTTAAACTGCCTGATAATTTCTCGGATGTTGGAGGTGGGCTCAGGCTTCGGTGTGGCGGGAGACGGAGGAGGCCTCACGTCTGGGGGGTCTGCTACAACTGCCGGTGGTGCTTTGGGAGGCTTCACTGAAATATAAGAGACGGGCAGCCGTGTAAGAAATGTTTTTAATGAGACGGAAAATCAGGTCATCTTTTCGGTTAAACTTATCTTACCTGCGGGCTTTGGTGGGGGAGGTGGCGGAGGTGATGGAGAGCGCGTGCTTTTTCTGGGTGGACTGGGGGAGGCCGGTTTAGGCTTTTGGACTGGGGGTTTATATTTTTTTGATTTACCTACGAAACAGTAGATGTGTTGTTTAAAGATTTAAATACATGGATATATGGTGAATATACCGTAAATACACTGTGTGTGTTTAAAAAATGAAAAGATGACAGATACGAAAGACAAAAGGCAGTCTTAAAGTCAGTTTTAAAGTTTTCTAAATACAGGAACCATACTGCTGATGGTTGCTTGGCACCCACCTATCTTCTGGAAATATGCCTTCTTATCACTAAAGCTGTGAAGCTCATGTTGATCTGGATCTTCTTCTGGTTCTGACTGTGGGTGCATAACATAACGTTACTGGAAAAGCAATTTCTCAAAGGTAGTGAACTTTTTGTAAAGAAAGAGTAAGAAAAAGAGACTTGTCTATTGTACTAAAAATGACCTCTGAATCAGATTTTCTGGAGGTGGATGTTTTTTTATGCGTTTTGTGTCGGTCGGACTTGGATGAAGAGGGCCGAGGTGAGGGAGAGCGAGAGCGCTCCCTAGATCGTCGCTCCGACCGACGTCTATGGTACTTCCTTTCCTCTTCCTCCTCCTCTTTCTTCTTCTTCTTCTTTTCTTCCTCCTTCTTCTGCTGCTCTTGCTGTGTCTGCTGCTGAGATAGATTCATTGCCTGCATAGTCATCTGCTGAGCCTAAAGGACCAGAACACAACACGGATGAACTCAAATATACGGTTTATGGAAGAAAAGCTCGACGATGTGCTGCTCCTCACCATGAGGAGGGCCTGCTGGTTGATAAGGGCGTGCTGAGTTACTGCCATCTGCTGCATGGGATCAGGAGCCATGGGAACCTGAGGCATCATCATGGCTGTGCAGGAAGACATAGGATCCCCCATTAGTTTTAATATTTTAATATTCTTTATTGATCTGTAATCCCAAGAGTTTCCTCTTTAGAATTATCCTTAATATTATTCAATATAATCAGGTTGAAGAACAACGTGACCATCACCTGGCATCGATGGCATCATTGGGGTAAGTGGCGTTGCTGTACAGAGAGTTAAAAGAAGCAAATTCATCATCAACACAGTTTCTCCATGAATTAAGTTTGATTGTCAATAATGTAACATCTCATTCTACTTACCCATAGGATACGTTGGCATTGTCATAGGCATACCTAAAGACCAACCCAAAAGAAAAAGTTTACAAATATCATTTAAAATGTAGATTTTTTTCCCACTGCTGTTTTTTTTCTCCCCAAAATTGTCAAATATTTTCTAGATGATATTGCGTAATGAGGCGTATCATGGCGGTAAGCAGAAGGTCCATGTTTCTTACCAGCTCCATACATGCCTGGCTGCATGGGACCGATCCCCTCCGGCTCCTCTCATTCTACGGTGTAACATGGACGACTCTGTCCATGTCCTACACACATACGCGCATTACACAAAATGTTAGAATGATTCCGTTTGACATTAGAAATAATTCAATGGCCGCTGGCATTACTAACAGGGGGTCCTTGGTCCAGCACGTTTTCAAACAAGTCGTCCACGTAATCGTCCATCTGTCGACCGTGGACGCGGCCTGCAAATACGTGGAGACTGTCAATTAGAATGATCTCAGTACATGATCTGTACAGCAAACACTAGGAAACGTGGAGCTTAAGCAGGTAAATCGCAGACCCGTCAAGATAACCTTTCCAAATTCAAGGTGTGAGTGTAGTTCAAATTAAGGACAAAACAAACACTTGTAAGAGAATTCTAACTGAGGGATAATCCACTAAACTGCTATGATGCAATAACTATTGACTGCAGAGTAAGTCACTCCAAATACTTTGGAAAGAAGATTAAAACTGTACCTGCAGTTCTGAGATTTGGACTGTTGAAATGAAACTGAACTCCATTTACAATAAAGAAGGAACCTTAAGGTAGTTTACTGTTAATGATTTACATATTGAACTGATTTGCCTCACAATAATTAACCATATTTTGCGTATTAAGTAACATCGAAGGTTGACTTTTTTCCTTTAAAAAAGCCCACATGAAAAACAAATGTTCCACTCCGGGATTGGATTTTACCAGCAGGAGAAAAGAAACTTGAATCCCTTACCCTCCTGTGGATAATCTCCTCTCCATGGCCGGTTCTCAAAAGAAGGTGGTCCTGGTGCTTGCATAGGGGGTGCTGGAGGTATGTATTCATCTAGGTCTGTAGTTGGCATTCTGCAAATGACAGAACACGCACAGAGTTTACGTGATTCCATCTCAAATACCAAAAGCAGCTATAGATTCAGACCTACCTGTCTGCTTGGCTGAACAGGTAGCTGGAAGGTCTAGATGGGGAAGTCCACATCGGTGATGTTCCTTCCACTTCTGCTGCACCCAGAAGGTCCATGACAAAGTCGGAACCTGCTAGATCTGACCAGCCGCCATCGGTCAGAAGTGACACTGTCCAGCCCTGGGCAGCCTCCGATACACCTCTGTGACATGCCAACACATTAAAAGTCATAAGCTACTTTGCTGTAGGATGAAGTGTGTAAACACACTGCACCAAAAGAAGAATGACCTGCAAAGAAGAAGCCACGAGGCCAGCTGCTCTCCTGTGGTCCACGACTCAACTTCGCTTGTCAGCATTTCATCTGGGAAAGACAAAAAAAAAAAAAGGTGACGGGGGGGAAGATGAGCATCTGAGTTTGCACAAACAGCTTCTACGCTGCCTCCTGTCCATCGCACCATTGAACGTGTGAACGTCCAGAACCACGGTGCCCTTTCTCTGGATAGCGGTCCACTCCAGCTCGGTGGGCGGGTAGAGCCGAGCAGCTGGAGCCGGCAGCTGCAGAGAGGTCAGCAGTTTGTGTTGGCACAGCGAGCGGTACATTCCTGGACCATGGTCTGACACGTACCTGGTTGAAGACGTCAATCGACATGAAAACGTTAAAGGTGGTCTAAATTGCAAACTGAAACTTACATAAGATGGAGATGCATTCGACATCTGGTTTAGATGAACCGGCTTCACCTACTTGAGCAGATGTTTGTCCAGTGTCGGTGATGGGGTGAAGGCGCTGAGGCAGCAGGCCAGCAGCAGCCACCCCCTGAGGTTTTCCTGCCCCTGACTAGGGTCCCACGTGTGGTACACCAGTTGGGCAAGAATCTCATCCTTCAGTGCGGGTTGACTTAACGCTTTCTCCACTATGTAGTTACCCAAGATCTGCTCCTGCCAGGGGCTCATGTCACTCTCACCTGTAAATCGCAAGATCTAAAGGGATGATTGAAGAAAAAAAACAAGAACAAATGTGAATTTATTACCATAGGAGTAATTAATCAAGGAATCTAAACTTTTCTGCTTACTAGCTTGTAAATCTCCAAAGCGGTTCTGGCATCTTCAGGTTGCAGGGGCGTGAGGGGTCTTTGAAGAGGGTACCCCTGAGGCTGTGACCACGTGTCCTGAGAAAGTTGGAAAAGATAATGTTTTTTGGTGTGTAATGCTGCAATTTGAAAACAAAACCAAAACAAGATTTTGCTCAATTCCTTATTCATTGATTCATAATGCCTATTGTGGTTTCCCATCTTGTCGAGGGAAGGTGTTATGTGGAACAACGTCCTTGACCAGTGCCCTGGGTGTGAAAAAGAGCCTTGCTCACCTTCAACACTGACTTGACATAGAGAGAGAACGGGTGTCTGTCTATGTCCAAGGGCAGGCGGAGATGGTGCTCTGCCCTCATCAGCGGAGGGGCAACTTCTGTCACCTCTGACCCACGCTGCTGCCCTGACGTGCACAAAACAGAAGAGCAGCGTTAGGTGCAGATTACTGAGTTCTTTCAAAACCCTGAATTAAAATCCTCTAAAATGTTATCTGCTAAATTTATGCTCGTTGTTATTTGTGTCGGCAGTATCGGTTTCTGTCAAAGATTTCAAAAGCAAGTTATGCTAAAAGGTAACCTAACACACAGTATTGTGACAGATTTGACCCTCTGACAACACAACGCTTGAAGAAATGAGATTCTGGAGGGTGGTGCTGACGATGCAGCCCTGCTGATAAAAATGCAATAAAATAAATACCTCTTATCGTGTCAAAGTCTTGAAGGCAATACTTATGTCAGAGACACGGATTCAAAATATACTACGGTACATGTTTAACATCAGCATGAATCCTGAGTAAATATCCAGGTCAAAGTTTTTAGTTTGTTGAATTACAATTTGATTAATTATTTTCCCATTGGAGAGTCAGAACAGATTGGCTACAACCTCATATAAAAACATCGTTTTTTGATGACAGCAAAATGTGTCCCTGGCTTGCACGCCGTTGCTAAAAAACAAAAATGTTCCCGTCTTAATGTTTCTCAACATAATGCTACATCATGAATAGTTGCATGACTTTGTATTTCCTGTTATTAGGAACAATAAATCCACAGTGAGTGTGCAACCCACCTGCTGCGCTGCGAAGTCTGGCTGACAGCTCAGCAGGGATCTCCAACATCCCCACATCCTGAAAACAGCCACATAAAGCGTTACCTTCCGTTGAAGCCCCTTGGTGCTGTTCCCGTACAGGGATCGATCACTCATTGTTTTTCCTCACCATTCCCAGAGATTTAGATTCTGTCTTTGTCGCCGCCTTTACTGCGTTCCTCTTAGGAAATTCCTAAATGGAATACAAACAAATGTGAGCGGTCAGTGGTCTTCATCCAAATAGAAACTGAGCACAGCGCTTCCTCTTCTCTGGAAACACCGTGTTCAATCAGACCTATTCTTAGGCACATTTGGTTATATACTCTTGCGACACCCACTGCCATTTCGCTCCACCTCGTGTAATAAACCATGAAGTATCAAGAGTCCACCAATTATTCACCAGTTTGAGTCCGACAGTGTACATAGCTCATGCGGCGATGAGTAAAATACTCCATTTTTCTGTATCATTTACAGATTTTACAGCATTTGAAGATTGAGGAATTAACAAAAGTGTATTGTGTTCTATATTTTAAAAAACTGTTTTGGACATGAAACGGGGAGGAGCATTCTTCTCTTATCTTACTCCATCGTTTTATGAGCTCTTGTCAAACATGACAATAATGTTCTGTGATAAACCACACCTGTGTTTTTGATCCAAATTCAATAAGACCCTTAAAGTGATATAATGGGAAACAAACAAACAAACAAAAAACCCCATTTAATAGTTTCACGCACGTCCAGGAAACAATGATTTTCGGTTTAAATTTTGAGGTTTGTGACAGAAACCATGATAATGGTGAGCAGCTTAACTTCAACAACCAAAATCTAAAAATATGGTGACAGATTTTTGAGCGTTTATATTTCTATAAACGAACAGTTTTCTCACAAACAAAGGAAAAAAGGGGGGCATTTGGTGTCCGTTTGAGAGATACAGTATTCACGGGAGTGACGCTGAAAGATTCTGATAAATAAACACAACGGGAAGGTAATCAGGAGGTGATAATTAAATTAGACATCAGCCACATCATCACCACATCATGTGTCAGACGTGGCGGAGGCAGTGCTGCTTAAATGGCTGCAGGTTCGCTGGTGATGTCACTACTGGGAGAAAGAGATTCGGAAGTAAAAATGTATACTGGGGTGATGTGGCGAGGCAAGTGTTCACCAGTGACGTTTTACATTTGTTGAAAGGCACATTATGTTTCTCTTGGACTGGGGTCTTAATTGGTACTTTAGTCCTGATGAGAATCTTGATTCAAAGACCAGTTAGTGACCAATGATCAATGACCGGCTCCAGTAATTATGCAAGAGTATAATGAACATCCCTCTACATGTCAGCAATAAGCAACTCCAACACAACATTTAAACAACAGGAACCAGGCCTGGAACTCAGCCTAAAGCAGCTGTGAACAAGAACCTCTCCTGTTCATAGTCCAAGTCTAATAAAAAGTACAACAGTAAACTGCCAGGCAGTCAGTGACAGGAAACCGCCAACAAATACAAGAAAAATGACTGAATCGCGGCTAAGGCCCACAAACAACAGAAGCATGTGTTAATTCATACACAGAAATGTTATGGAGAAGGTGTCTGTGTAGGTTCTCAATTATCCAGGTCATAGTTACCCAAGAGTAGACTTTGTGTTCATTTGGACTTGTTTAAGTTTTCTTTGAAAACATTTTGGCTTGTATCCAAAAGGCTTCATCAGACAAAATTCTACTCTTGGATATGTAGAAGATCATCATCTCCATTCAGATCTTCTCCGATAATTCTTTGGTATTTAGCTAAAATATACTGAGGCTTTTACAAAAGCAGTTGTTATATTTAATGCAAAGGTTGAAGAGGAAAAAACAGCAGCCTACCGTCAGACTGGAAGAAAGGTTTCTGCAGAGGGTGAAAAAAAGGAGACTCAGCAGGTGATTGAAGTTTACTCAAAAAGGCTGAAGTCCAACATCCCAGGTTGCCTAAGCGTGAGCAGGTTATTCTGCTGCTGTATTTGAGACTGCCGGTGTATTAGTATTTACATCAGTATCAATAACAGCTGCTTTAGATAAAACCTTTAATTTAAACAACAACTACATTGACGTAAACAGCTTTATGCTGATGTAAATTCCTGCCATCATGTAAAAATGTATTGAAAGACCACTGATAACTATGCATAGACAACAATAGCAGAAATTTCTGGTGGACAAAGATAAGAGAAAAAAAAGAGGATCATGGAAAATAAAAGTTTAGACTTTGACCCCCAAACAGTCAGCTTTGTTCCTTTGTTCCAATGGGTGTATTTCACTCCAGACTTTGACGCTGTGTGAACCTGCTGTTGGGTAAGAGGCTCTTGTTACAGTTTTATGGCACCATAAAATCAGCACAACATGCGGTTGCCAAGGAACACAATCAAGGACAAGGAGTAGGAATTTCTCAGTATCTACCTTCCTCCAATGGTGTCTTTTGATGGTGCTCCTGGTTATCAGCATCACTGCCCAGAACTGGGTAAAGGACTGCCTCAGACGTTTGTAGTACTTTCTACGAGGAATAGAGGACAGCAACATACAGATGGGCTCATATTCCACATTGAGTCCACTTTACGTGGAAAATATTGTGACTGGCACGAATAAAAATTGTTTCAAACTAAAATAAAGTAATACATAAAGGGTGACTGAGAGAAGTGGGTGTGATTTCATGGAATACGACGCTTTCGTGCTTTATACCTGATGATGCAATATCGAGACTTTCATCACATTACCAGCCAGACATTTTTGTTTTATTTTAGGTTCATAAGGCTGCATATTAAAGAAATAGATTTAATATAAGATTTTATTGGGGGATTGGCAAAAGAAGTCCACCGCCCTGCCAGCTCTCCGTTACCTGGCCTGGTGTCCCCGAATGTGACTTTGGATGATGATCGCTTTCTGTTTGAAGAACTTGAAGTTCCTCCTGCATAGGAAGCCTCTAATGTTTCTCTGGATGGTGATGGCGGCCCACGTCTGAGTGGTGCTCCACTTATCCTCCAGCTGCTGGTAAAGAAGCTCCTTCAGAAATACCTAACGCGGGCACAGATGTTTTAGGCAGATAAATCTATGTACACCGGTAAGGATGACCAGGAAAGCACCTTGGTAAGTCCCAGTTGGTACTGGCTCTCCTCCGCACCAATCATCTCCAACAGAGCCACTGTCAGCACCCGATCTGGCGCCTCAGTACTGCGCAGAGTAAGAAGCACCTTGTACCTGTAAAACGCAAACAGATCTTGGCTTCATATTTATTCGGAATCTCCAACATCACCCAGAGATAGGGAATTATGATTTCTTCTTTTAATCCTCACTGAATTGAGATAATTAGTGTCAAAACTTACTTGTTTAAAAATATTTTTCATTATGAAGCCTGTTTTAAGTTACTGTTAAAAATGTGACTGGTGTAGTTAGGGATGTAAAAATTTTAAACCAACCAAAAAAGTGCAAGGTAACATTGAGGAAATGTTCAGGTGTGGATGTTTACAGCACCTCTCAGCGAAGTAGGAGTATGAATTCGTGTTTGTTTTTGGAGGGGTGTGCATGAGATACAGGACACATGTCAAACGCTGACAAAGACCAGATACTAGAGACGGAATTGCGGTGAAATTTCTATCGTTACCTTAATATAGTTTGGCTTCAGACAGTGAATAAAGGTGGTTTTGCATCTAGAAAATGTTTAGACCGAGTCAAATGCTAAAACCGGCAACTTTATCATCACACCTTCGAGGGGGGAGGAGGTACCTGTACCTCTCTAGGCGAGCGGTGAGTTCCGTCAGCGACTGGAGGAAGTGTGAAGCGGCTGTAGATGCATGCTGTCGGTGGCCTTTCCCCCTCCAGCCCAACTCTCTTTGCTGCAGGTTCCTGTCCTGAACCTTCTGAAACAGTTCTGACACCATCTGACACACAGAATATAAAGACATCAAATAACACACTTTTGTATATATATACAAGTTCCTGTCTGCATGGGTTTCACGGAAGCAGTTAACCTTTAAACGGCTCCTTGCAAAGAGCTCCACCACTTCGGTTCTGAATTGGTCATGGTTCTTATTCAGAAAATTGTGTACCTAGAAAACCACACACATTTTACATCCTGTGTGTGTTTGTTAAAAACCATTTGTTCCAGCCTGTTGGATACCTGATACGTGACAGCTCCAGCATAGTGATAAATGGTAAAGACTGGCAGTGGGTTCTTGGGCTTGGCATAGTAGGGACTGTTCCCATGGTGATAATGGCACTTTTGAAGGAAGGTATGATCGGTGGCCTGAGTAAAAGAACAAATTAGGTCAATAGTTTTCATGAAGTTTCTCAGAGTTGGTTGAGAATGCGTTGCCACCTGATATTTTTGTGTCTAATGTGACCAATGATTGTACCTGTGGGAGGCACGTCTGGTCGTCCAGTATGCGAAAGATTCCATGTGGTCTGGAGGATATGAGTTCCAAACAGGAGTGAAGGTTCGTAAGTGGCATTGGGTACCACTGGATCTGTTCCACACTGTATTCCTCCTGCAGACAGACAAGCGCATGTGTATTATACAAAGACAGAAGAAATACAACAGCACCCAGACAACTCCAGTTTAGAAACGAATGAGGTTACTATTAAATGGTTTCCATGTATGTTTGTGATTAAAAGTCGGTCTGAGTGGAACCTTTTATCAATGGAACTGCCTTTTCTGATCATTCCTGACCTATTCCTATTCCTTGGGGGCCCTGAAAGTAACTAGAATGCTAAAGCTAGCAGTCGAGTGTACACACAAACAAACAGACAGCATTTTACTTCTATTTTTGTGAGGACTTTCAAAGATTTAATGTATTACCAAGATTCTTCTTCTTCTAACCCTAAAGATCCTAACTAAACCTTAAGCTTAATTCCAAAATAAACCCAATTCCTACCCCAACCGGTCCATTACTTTCACACAACATTGATGTCTTAACTACTCGTTAAATGAACTGACAGAAATCAGATGGAACACATTTCATGTAGTAACCCTCTTGGAAGGCTTCACCCAACCAACTGACCTGCTCCTGAGAAATCACTGCCTTGGTGACAAAGTGCTGCAGCTGCTCATTGGCAAAGTTGATACAGAGCTGCTCAAAGCTGTTCACCCCTAGGTCCTACAGCCGTAGACAGAGAAACATGCTTCACACTACAACAATAACAAAAAAAAAGCATGGTTGTTTTTTTTTTTTATTATTGGTTGATATCAACCTCAAAACCGTAGATGTCCACGATTCCCACAGTGCTGTCCATCTCTGTGGGACTCAACCAGTCATTGATCTGTTCCAGCAACCAGTCGAACAGCACTGAGTACAAGGCTTTGGCAATGGCATCTCTGCAATGGGCAAGACGCAAAAAAACGTTGTTTTACATAAAGCAAGAAAATCTCCCATACATCACATCATTAATAGCCTAATCAGAAAGAGGGATAAAACTGTAGAAAAAAATGTTAACTGTGCTACCATTATGCCTCAGAAGCTTTAGTTTAATTTTGTTTGTCTTATGACAAATTTCTCTTTCAGACCATCCTTTGTTGACCTTTGAGATGGTTGGGCATAATAATCTTGTCATTAATGACTGGGTCAGGAAGTAGAAACAATTCCAATTACTTAAATTATCTGTACATTTTGATAAACCTGTGGGTCACTAAGGCTGCTTTAACGGAGCTGGTTTGTATGTACTAAAAATGTCTGTGTAGGTTCTCAGTCATCCAGGTCATAGTTATCCGAGAAAAGATTTTGTGTTCATCTGGACTTTTCAATTTACTTTTTGGAAAAAGTTTAGCCTTTTATCCAAAAGGCTTCATCAGTTCTGTACTAAAAAGTTACAGTGGGGCCACACGGTGGCACAGCTGTGACTGCTGTTGCCTCACAGCAAGAAGGTTGTTGGTTTGGCTTTCTGTGCGGAGTTTGCATGTTCTCCGTCTGTGTGTGCGCAGACGCGTGGGTTTCCACCGGGTACTCCGGCTTCCTCCCACAGTCCAAAAACATGGGTGTATCCCCTGCCTTTCGCCCTAAGGTAGCTGGAGATAGGTACCAGCAGACCCCCATGACCCCACAGGGTATAAAGTGGGTAGGAGGATGGATGAATAAAAAGTTACAGTACAATTTTTGCACCTGCGGTTTAAATAGCCAATCTCTTTTTTCCATACCTGGATTCAATGGCACCTTCCACAGACAGGGGGCAGTAGATCCTGTCATAGATTGTCTCCTGATGACAAAATAAATCATTATTTTGCTTATAAAACCAAAGTCTGCTGCGAAGTCAATGGCACGTGGGGGACAACAAAAACAAGCCTGACCGTAACTCTATGAGTGATGACCGTCTGCAGAGCCTCTGAAGAAACCTGCAACAGGCATCCAACCCTCCTGGCCTCAGTCTCACTAAACACACGAGCCACCTCAAACGACTCACTCTTAAAAAAAATAATACGAAAATAACAGTGAGGTCTGCGAATTTTCCTATTCTCTCCTCCAGACTTCGCACCCACCTCGTAGGAACTGAAGCACATATTTCCAAGCTGTAAGATGGAGGAGAGGATGGCCCAGACTGTTGCAATCTGATCAGCCTGCAAACCGATCACCTCAAGGCATCCAAGCAAAAGCTTGAAGTCCTGCTTATCTTGCTTCCCCTTCAGGTCACAGGTACCGCCCTCGAGAAAGACGGAGGAGACAAATGAGGACGGAAAAACTATGCAAACTTTAGAAATGCTCAATAGGAACACGAACTTGGTTTAGGTAGTAATATGTCTCGGCGCCCTGCAGGTAGAGTTCCTGCTTGTCCCAGTCGCTCATGCCTGCTAACAGCTCATAGAACACATGGTAGTTCCTCTCCTCTCTGGCCTGCGAGGAAAAAAAAGAAAAAAATGTTTTAGTAAATGTGTTTTTTATATATTTAAATAAAGTACTGACTAAATCTTGGTCACTTAAAGCTGATTTGATTCAGCGATGCCATAATATGAAAAGCTAATCTTTCTGTTTTTATTACTTACCTGCAAGATGGATGTTCGCATTGGTTTTCATAAAAGTGTATTTTTTTTTAGATTTTACAATCTGGAACCTAATCACAGAGCTTTATAGGATGCATTTTGTGTGTCTGTGCAAGTAACATCGCTATTTATTCTTTTGTTTTTTTACAGACTGGGAAGTCCTGTACTGCTTTAGACCTGATAATACTGTATATGTTGCTTTAAACGTGTTCCTGTGACGTGTGTGTGACATCACATCAGAGCAGAGTTCAAAGTTCTCACCTGGAAAACCACCCTGGACTTCTCAAGGAGGTATTTGGACAGTGAGGTTCCTACAATGACCCCTCTTTCAACCAAGTGGGCAAACAGTCAACATAAAACAGCCGCAATGAATCTCCTGCTAGAGGTTACACAAGTACTGATTGGGGAAAACATCATGAGTAGAGGGTGTAACACAAGGCAGACCCACTGGAGAATGTGGATGTGGAGGTATTTGCCGAAGCGGCTGGAGTTGTTGTTGAGGATGGTCTTGGCATTTCCAAAACTTTCCAGAATGGGAAACACTTCCATGGGCTGGAACAACCCCAAAGAATGATGGCTGAATTGAGTGCCTGCCAACACTTTGCCAGCTTCAAAAAAACCCCAAAACTCTTGTACATTATTAAGTACTGTGAATACCTGTCGGAGATGGTCATTTCTGCCTTCGTACAAGAAGGTGAGGTAGTGGACTATTAGCTTGGTAGCTTCAGTCTTCCCTGAACCGCTCTGGCCACTGCATAAAAAAAAAAAAAATCCACACTGCCTCTTTAAATCATAAATCTTTAAAATCATATATATACAGTCCAGTATGTCTAAATAAAATAAATGTGGTGAAGAGCAAAAAAAAAGGTTCCGAAAACCTGTAAAAAAAATGCTAATTGCAGTTTTAAAACCTGTTACGCTAAGATATGCTTTGCTAGTGCTCATTTTCAAACATATGTCACAGTATTTTCATACTAGTTTTAATGTGTTCAATGTTGTCAAAATGTGATTAATCACTGACTTTAGAAACTATTACTTACTACTATTTAAAGCATTTAATAATAGTAAATATTACAACATATGCCAACATGTTCAAGACATGTCCTGTTAAACCAGTGTTCAGTCAAATGAGGGGAAAAGAAATTAATTAAACCAGATAGAGGTTTGAATTTCAAAACGACATTGGTTCATAGTGTTATATTATTATGTACACATAAATGCAACATTTACCACCAATTTCTGCCACGGCTACCAGAGCTGTACAAATATCATTTGAGAAGCTCATTAGGTCTGTTACACAAACACACTCTTTCTTTTCAATAGGAAGTCATGAAAACATGGAATTTACCTAATGATGATGCACTGCTCCTGCATTGAAGTCTGGGACTGCTGGAAAGCAGCGTCAGCAATGGCATAAACATGGCTGAGGGAGAGAACAACAAAAAGAACTGCTAGAGCAAAAGGAAACTTAGGAGTGCCATAAAGAGAGACGCTGTGTGAAAGCAGAGGAATGGAGACGTATGTGACAAGTGTTCACCCACGGTGGGTTTTGATGCGGCTCTTTGCCCTGGTATTTCTGTCTTTGCTCTTCTGTGTAGATGTGAAGGGGCTTGAAGGGGTTGACGGACAGCAGCATGTTCCCAACGTAAGTCTTTAAGGAAAGAAAAAGGTGTTTTCAACCTGCAGTGCAGTTGTCCTAAAGTCTAAATACTGCTCAACTAGACTTGACATGCACGTGTAACAGAGTAGTACTAAAAAAAATGTTGGTTTTCAAAGACATGTTCTAGGTTTATTTTGCTATGATATCACAGGCAAAGAGGAGTGAATTGTTTGCTTTTACGGGCAGAATTAAACAGAATATCAGCTCTTAATTACTTTTGGTATCAAGTTTCTCTCAAGCCGAGACAGTGGACCTACGTTGATGATCGAGAATTGTGTGTAATGATGTTGTTTTAAGCGCTGCAAGTGGTTCAAAAGTGGAGGTCAGAAGGTCAAATTAAACGTACGTAAATGCGGTCTCGATGGAACCTCTTCTTTAGGTTCAGGAGGACTGAGCTCTCGCACACTTTTCTGAAAACAATAACCCAAGAGGTTACGGTTTAAGTGTTTGCATAAGTATGTGTGTGTATGTGTGTGAACTCACTCTAATTGGGACAGATCATCCACTTCATCAACCTCCACAGAGGTTTTTGTTCCCGGCATCACCACCTGAGTAATACAAAGACTCGGTAACTCCCAAATCTCCTTCTCCCAGTGTTTCAGTCATCTAGTCTGGCTCTTTTTGAATTTTATTTTAACCCCAACATCCTGTCAAGACGCTTTTTGTTGGCTGTATTTTCCCATGACCGATAGATCTAATACACAATGTTTTCAGCTGGTATCCAGTCCACAGGTATCCTTATATTTCTTCTACATCTTAAATACATCTTTCTCACATCTAAA
>CAAE01007172.1:0-35197 GCA_000180735.1 Tetraodon nigroviridis | reverse complement strand
CCTGATTGACAATTGATCAATAAAGCAAATCCCATCAGTGTCCTTTGCCTTGCTGACAGCGAGGCCAATCATTCACTCTTCCGCCAAGAAGTCTCTTCTACCACAAACAGGCTCAACTCTGCCATGACACTGTCACCACACAGAAGCTGTCCTAATAACTTGTACAATATGTCTTTGCAGCTTTTTCTGGTCTCTCTTGCGTTCGTTTTCTTCGCGAAAGCTTTGTGCGGAGCGTATATGAAGAGCAGCATCACTCAGATCGAGAGGCGCTTCGACATCCCCAGTTCCCTCATCGGAGTTATCGACGGCAGCTTTGAAATGGGTACGAGATTGCCGACATAACGGGTGGTATTCAACTAAAATTAAACTTTACCCACTGTGGGGCGAATAAGGTTTACCTGATTTTATCTTATCTTTAAAATATTCATTCATTCATTTATTTGTTCCTGTTGCAGGTAATCTGTTGGTGATCGCCTTCGTCAGCTATTTCGGTGCAAAGCTCCACCGTCCTCGGCTGATCGCCATTGGCTGCTTGGTCATGGCTGCAGGGACCTACCTCACAGCTCTGCCCCACTTCCTCCAGGGACAGTCCGTACACCGTTGCTTTCATCATTTAGATAAACTCTACATCAATGAATGCCGCTCATTCCTCACCAGCCCTGCTCTTACGTCATTCTAGTTACAAATACGAGACCAGCGTGTCCCACAGCACCGTTGTCAACAGCAGTGAGAAGATCCTGCCCTGCCACTCCAACCATAGTTTGCATGAAGCGGAGATGACCGCATCGGAGGACCAATCAGGTGCACGACAGACCTGCTGTAAATGTGAACGCCTGCAGGCAGCGTCCTCATTTTCTGACCGAACGTCTCACCCTCAGCTTGCGAAAAGGAAGCGGGCTCGTCTTTATGGATCTACGTGTTTGTGGGTAACATGCTGCGGGGTATCGGGGAGACTCCCATCATGCCTTTGGGTATCTCCTATCTGGATGACTTCTCCAGAGAAGAGAATGCTCCGTTCTATTTGGGTTTGTTTGCATATCGGCGCTCTTTGCACTCTCTTCTCTTTATTTTCTTTTCTTTGGGAAACACTCCATCCCAATATACCTTCCTCTCTGTATCTTACCAGCTTGCATCCACACTGTGGGAATCTTGGGACCAATGTTTGGATTCATGCTGGGGTCCTTCCTCTCCAAAATCTATGTGGATATTGGATTTGTGGATTTAGGTAGGTTGGGTTAAATGTCAGACACTAATATATTAAACAATTTAATAAGCAACCCAAGTTTTGAAAAATCAATTTAAATATATTATTTTCATGGTCTTCCTTGTTACTTCTCCTCTTCTCCTCCATTTCAGACACCATCACTATCAATTACAAGGACTCCCGTTGGGTGGGAGCCTGGTGGATGGGTTTCATCGTGAACGGCACCGTGATCCTGCTGTCTTGTATCCCCTTCTGGTTCCTTCCAAGGTCTTTGCCCAAACAAGGACAAGAAGACAGCCAGGGTAAAGGTACGGAGCTGGCCCCTGTGGTGGAGCAGGAGAGCTTCCTTCCAGAGGAGAACCAGGATCACGGCGGAAAAGAGAAGCAGCCAACATTCCAGGAGTTGGCCAAAGGTACCTTTCAACACCCTGCAAGCACCCCAGAAATTACGTTATAGAAACAATAATTCCCAAGAAACTTCGCCCTGATCATTTAAAATACGCAGCAAGGTGAGGTTGAGGTTGTTTCAGGCCCAAAGTTACCAAGACACCCGAAGAATCGATCGATTATGGCCATGGGTGTTAATGAGTGGACAAATAAGTGTGAGATGTCCAACATTACATAAAAATGGAATTAAGACATAAATGTAAGTCTTTTACTTGTTTCCTTTCCCTCAAATGTAATAAAGACAGTTGTACAGATGTAAAAAGTCACTCCGAATTTAATGAGCAGCAGTCAGTGGCTCCAAACTGCTTTTTGGAGTTCAAAGGGCAGGACATTTGCCAAAAATGTCCAGGTTTCATGTGTTTATTCATTACCCAGCTGCAAAAAAATGCACTCGTCCTAATGCGCTGAACTTCTTTACGTGTCCTCTACCAGATTTCGTTCCATCCCTCAGAAGACTCTTCAGCAACAGCGTCTACTCACTGATGGTCCTCACCTACCTGGTGCTCGTCAATGGCTTCATTGGCATGATCACCTTCAAGCCCAAGTTCCTGGAGCAGATCTACGGCCAGTCTGCCTCCAAAGCCATTTTCCTCATAGGTAAAACCCCTCCTTCCCCCCGCCCTCCTCCTCCTTCTCTTTTTCGCCGTGGCCACAGAAACAATGATGTTGTTAAAGGGAAATGTGATTGTGAGCGATAAAGTCGGCCGCAGTTCATTTGTTCCTCTGCAGCGTAGCATTTTTGAGCTACAGTTGGCATTTTGGAAGCATTAATCCCAGTTCTTTTTACACTCCTCTTTATGAGCTTCAGGGATTTAAATGCAAACTACTTGAAAATCGCAAAACGTTTATGTAAGATGGGTGTAAATGCATTTACGCTCCTATGAAAAGGGTTGGTACAGTTGTTGATAATAATTGACTCATCTCAGATGAGTCAATTATTATCAACAACAAAATGTTACCAGAACATCTAATTTGTCACAGTAACATTTTGTACTGTTACAGCTGTTTTTCTTTTTTTAGGTTACTCATTATTTTTCTGTCACGATGTTACTTAAGTTGACCCTCAGCCCCCAACGGCCCTTTTATCTGTTTATCTTCTTGCTCGTCTCCACAGATAACCTTCACTTGTTTTTCTCAACATGTACAACCAGATCTGGACAGATTACAGAACCATATTTCTTCCTTTACCTAATAACGCCATCAACTTTGTTTTGGAACTCTTTTTTTTTATACACAAGCTGAGAAAAGTGTTGTTGGAGAAGTTTGAAATTTAGTTTCTTTCTCCGCTCAGGTATCCTGAACCTGCCTGCCGTGGCTTTAGGCATCATCACTGGAGGTTTCATACTGAAGCGGTTCAAGCTGGGCGTCATCGGGGCAGCCCGGGTGTCCGTCTTTGCTTCGCTGGGGTCCTTTTGTCTGCTTATTGCCCAAGTCTTCATCCGCTGCGATGTGGCGGAGGTGGCAGGTCTGACAGCCACATATCAGGGGTGAGAGGGAGTCAGTCAATCATTCAGTTGAGACCATTTTATTGTAAAAGGTGGTACATAAACAGAATTGAAGTGGAATTATACAGCAGTTGCAAGCAGAACGTTCAGTTTGGGTGGTGTTTTTTGTCTTCTGCAGGGCTCCTCACGTGTCCTACGACCATCAGACTCTTTTGTCGCAGTGCAACATGGGCTGCTCCTGCTCGGCGAAGCAATGGGACCCCGTGTGCGCCTACAACGGAATGACCTACGCCTCGCCCTGCCTGGCCGGCTGCCAGACATCCACCGGCTTTGGCAAAGAAATGGTAGGGAAACGGCTCCAAACACACATCGATGAAATCGACTTACTGTTGTGTTTGAAGCAACTCCACGTTCCCTGCTGAACATACAGAACAAGCACACTGAGAGTGCTGAGAGTGCTCACCTACATTTCTGTCATCCGGGCTTCCAGGTGTTTCATAACTGCACGTGCGTGGGCGACAGGATGACCCCAGGCACCAACATGTCAGCAGTGCTGGGCCAGTGTCCCCGGAAGAGCGACTGTGACGACGTGTTTAAAGTCTACATGGCTCTGTCTGTGTTGGGCTCCTTCATTTCCGCCTGCGGGTCGACGCCGGGATACATCGTTCTGCTCAGGTGTGAGGTTTTAATGAGGCCACGTGCACGTGCGTGCGTGCAGACTCTCCAGAGGAAGCATATTCTCATTTACCACAGGCTGTGGTTCAGCTCTCTGTCAGATTAAATGCTGGTATTGTCTTCCAGATCCATTCATAAAGACCTGAAATCATTGGCTTTGGGAATGCAAACACTTATAGTCAGAACTCTGGGTGAGTACATCAGCCTGCTTTCACTATTACTTGACACTCTTGTACTGTTGTACCTGGACGCGGAACGACTGTTTCATTCTAAAATCCTGCAACCCATTTAGATGCGATGGCTCTTTTCTAACTTTTCCATTTTTTTTTACAGACTTAGTTTAATTCTAAACAGATTTAAAAGCAGATTTTGGGTCATTAGACACCCTCCTACAGGCCACCCAGCTTGCATCCCAGTAGCAACAGATCTGCTACCTTGTGGTTTTTGCTGCAGCTTTGTAGGTCATAAAAATACAGTATGAAATACAAAAACTGTGTCTTAATCTTTAGCATTCTCATGCAAAAAAAAAAAAAAGCATTTTGGTTCTAATTATGACGGTAAAACTGTGACTTTTTTTAGGTGGGATACCGCCTCCGATATATTTCGGAGCACTGATTGACCGCACCTGTTTGAAATGGGGCACCAAACAATGTGGAGGCCGCGGGGCGTGCAGGCTCTACGATGCAGACGCGTTCAGGTGCAGCATTTATTCCAACATATATTGAAATGTTTAAGACTGCACATATTGTCCTGTAATTATAAGCCTCACTTATAAAAAAAATGTGCTTGAATGCAGATGGACCTTTATGGGGTTAATTTCTGGCCTCTACTTCTTATCTAACCTGATGTGGGGAGGCGTCTACCACAGAGTTGTCCAAAAACACAGGAGATTAGCGCTGAAGAACCAGGCCAAAGAAACGCAGCACGAGCGCGACGGCCAGACAAACGGACATGTCAACATAAGCGTGGTCAAAAAAAAAGATGAGGCAGAGAGAGAAAGCACCATCTGATACGGAAAGGAGGGAAAAGCGACAGATTGTATGACTGTGACGGGATGTGTTGGGATTTTATTCTTTGTTTTTTTTTAAAAAACAGTGAGGAAAAAAAACCCCACATGCTTCTGTGTGAATCGTATAATATTCGAAAAACACAGCTCAGCATCTCTGATGATTTTCATGTATGGACCTCTTCTGTGATGTTCTAGGTCAGGTCAGAATACCAGTATTCCTTCTGAAGCTTTATATTTAAAAATACATAGTTTGTGTACAGTGTATAGTTTAAAAGAAGTTGAAGTTCAGGTTTGTGTGATCACATTAATTCAAACTATTGTCAACAGCACTACATATTTATGTGTTGTTAATGATGGTTTTTCTTTCCTAATAAATTACAATTTCTATAAAATTGCAGTTACAATATTGTTTATTAATGAACGGCATTGTTTGCCTTTGTGTAAACAAACACAATGCAAACACACATTGATGAAAACAAGTGCTGGGTCCACACAAACTAAATTTAAATGCTGCTGATGCAGCCTTTACCACAGTTCTTTTACCCAATTTCCTCTGTTACATCATGTCACACAAATGAAAGAGGTCAAAGAATATTGATCTATTTCTCTGAAACCTTGAGACTAGTCTGGTTTACTTTAAAACTGCTTGCAAGTTTGTGTAAAAAACACGATTGCTCCATAAAAAAAAGCCTGTATTTGCATCATTGGACCTCAAACGCACTTTAAATATTCATGAATGTCCCAGTAGGACTCTTTAACGTCACATATTTGAGAAAAAAAAAAGAAACATTTGGTTTTTTAAAAGCAGTAATGCTTTTTTCAGTGCATAAACACACACAGATACAAATTTTGAAGAACGATATTGGAACTAACTTTATTCTTTCCTGGCAAATTTGCTTTAAATGTAACAGCAGAACAGCATAGTCTGACTGGATAGAGTGATTTTGCACAACCTGGTCTTTGACAAAGGTCTTTACTTTGTGTTCACATGATGTTTGCCCAACACTGAGGGTTAAATGTCAGAATCAGCCGTTCCATTTTGCTCACGTGTCCCACAGCGACACTGCGGATCCACGTGGTTTCTTAGTCTCACCAGCAGGTGGCGGTAGACACAACACAACACACACTGGGGCGCTGGGAGAGGATTCTCCAAATTGAATTAAAAAAACAAAAACAAAAACAAAAAAACCTTAAAATAGTGAAACAAAACATGCAGAATAATAAAATAATGAACAGTTTAAAAAAGTGGATGTCTGAGTGTGTCCGGTACAAAACGGGGAGTGTAAACAATGGCTTCTTTGTTGCTGTTGAGGAATGCGGAGGCTCTTAATCCGAATGTCTGGATTTTGTGATTTTTTTTTGACCTGCCGATCAGTGTCACGCACTTATTTTGATCCGAGTTGTTTTTGTTCTTTTTTCTTAAACTCAAAGTGCAAAAACTCGGGAGAGAACGTCAGGAGGTGCTTTCGAGTGGCCTGACGAGTTGAAAAATATGACGGGCCTGGTGTTGAGTTACTGGTCTGACTGCTGCTCACCACCGTCTTGCTCTCCTGTTACTGCCCCCCTTTTCTGAACGGGCATGTGTGCAGAATAGAAATGTGAGGGGTCTTTTGTCCGGCTGGCCGCTGCTGTAGCCTCACCCAGGAGAACGGGAGCACGGCTGAGCAGGTTCCCTTCCCCGTGCACGAGGTGCTCATGAGGCAGAATTAATCTTCTTTTGCCGTTGGCCTCGATTTGAAAACCTACTTGCAAGAAACTACTCTCATTAGATTAGCGCTTGCATTTCCACCAACGCTGACCTGCTTCAGCGTGAACGAGCAGGTGGAAACATCTTCTGTCAGAGGTTAAATGAAAGGATGATGGAGTCGCTGGAAACGTCTGGACATGGACTCAACCTGCAGCTTCTCACATTTACTGGGGTCAGAGGATCATAAGAAGACACGCAGGTACCTGGAGATGACTGTAGGTGATTGTAGATCTAGATCTGCTCCCCGGTAGGGATACATGCTGGATGCATTGACCTCATCCTTCAAAATAAACAAACCACCTCCTTCTGAAACACCAGCACAAATATATCATTACAAACAGCCATTCTTCGAGCGATTTTGTGACACTTTAGGTTTTTCCAAATGTACAAACTCCAGTTTGTGTTTGATTTTAAACACAGTACAGACTCAGTTTACAACCTAGCACAGCAGGAACAATTTTTGATTAACGCTGAGAAATGAATGACTCAAAAAGGACCCAAAGTGGCCCTAAAGGAGCTCCACCTTTATTTTATGTCAGCTACTTATCCACCTATTGAAAGGGTGGGGGGGAGTCACCAGTTCATCAAATATCCTTCCACACAGCTGTCCTTGGGCAGTACAAGGAGCCCATCATGGCATCCTTATAATTAGACATTTTCAGCAAAGAGCACTTTTCCAACTCTCAGGTCAGCAAAAACTGTAGGTTTTTTTAAAAAAATTGTTTTATTTGTGCTGGCAAAGAGCAGCAAAGAAACTAGGAATGTGCCCTTTTACTCTGTGTGTGTGTGTGTGTTTCCCCTGTAGGCAGCCCGGAGACACCCAGACAGGATGGAGGAGCCACTGGAGGACCGGGACAGGATGACCAGCCTGCAGGCTCTGTGTGACCCCGACCAGAAGGCCCGGAAACCCCTCCGCGTCTCACCCCTCAAAGTACCCGCCGCTCACACTCTGCTGGCTGCTGGTGTTTGGCTTTGTCGTGTGGCAGCTTAGCAGCCGATGCTTTAGAGGACCTTTCGGTGATGCTTTAGCGGCCAGGCTGCCGTCAAACCCTGACTTGTTTCCTCTCTGTTCCATATCAGTTTTCAGCTTTTTTGTTTTCCCTCTCTTGTTTCTTGGCGACAATAATTACACAAACGCAGGTGTCGGATTTGATGGTTTCCTCCTTTTCGGTGGGACAGTCTTCCAGTTTGTCTCCTTTGACCTACTTGACTATTGTGTTCCACTTGCTGCCGTGGAAACGCTCCATCCACGCTCTTTCCCTCACCTTTTACCTGCGGCCTGCTACCTGGCACGCCCTGTCTCATTCTCTTCCTCTCACTGTGTGTCTAGGACTGCACGCTGCTCCGTCTGTTTGCCAGAATATCCGGCGGTTTGTTGTGTGCACCCAAACTTGAATTTCCTGACACCATATAACTGAAAGTGTTACGTACACAGAAAAGCTACAGTAAATTCAACAGCAGTGGTTTAGCCTTGAGCTTCAAATTAGAACTGTGCCCAAGAAATCCATCTTTTTCTTGCTTCCTTTCGACAAAACTGTGACACTGTGCCACTTTACGTCAGCACAGAACTTGTGTTGGCGTGAAAACACAAGAGCAAAGAGCTGTGTGAGGTCAGATCAGCTGTTTTTGGTGCTGTTTTCACATTTTGAGCCACAGCTCACGCTGACAGCTTTATTGTGTTATACCTAATATGATTAAATAAAAAGTTAATTCACAAGTAGAGCAGCAATAGGCCTGTGCTGAGCTGCTGAATAGCCAAAGCACACCTTCAGTTTCAGTTTAAAGGAAAAATGGTTGGTTTTTGCAATCGGAACCGTGACTCTTCTGTGCCTCTATCGGAGGGATTCTGACGGCTTGTCTTCTTCTTCCTGTTTTGTAGATGTTTATTTTGGTGCTGTCCTTCGCCTGTTTCTCGAGATCTCTGACGGCGACGCACATGAAGAGCTCCATCACGCAGATCGAGAGACACTTTGACATCTCCACCGCGCACGTCGGCCTGATAGACGGCAGTTTCGAGATGGGTACTTTAGCTTCTGCCTCTCCATCCATCTTCTCGTCTGCGCGTCCAGGTCAAAACCTTTGGATCTTGTGCCCAACAGGCAACCTGTTGTTTCTGGCCGTGATCAGCCACTTTGGGGCGCAGCTGCACCGACCCAGGGTCATTTCAGGGGGGTGTTTCATCATGGCCTTGGGGGCCCTCCTCACCGGCCTGACTCACTTCTTCATGGGACGGTAAACAGTTGCCAACATGCAATTTTTGCAAATTCACAGGACAAAAAGATTTAAATAAATGTGTTATTTTTTCCGGATGCAGTTACGAGTACGGCACGCTGAGCCAGGGTTTCCAGAACGACTCCTTGAACAATGCCGCTTGTGTGAAAAAAGACGTGTCTCAAATGGACGTGGAGCAGTCTGTCAAAAACGCGAGTAAGAATCTGTCATTTCCGGGGCTAATCTGATGAAGGCGGATTAGATGAGAAGGAGACGCTAAATGAGCGTAGGCGTGACTGTTACACAAAAGATACACGCGATCGTGACGCTACCATTAACCCTGTGACCTTGCTCAGTTGTTACAATGGCTGCAGCAGTGGGAAAAGACATGTTTAAACTGGCCGTTTAGCAGCTACTAGCTAGCTAGCCAGCTAAAAGTTTCAAACTTTTTAGAGCATCGCCAGGAAACTGAGAGCCGACCAGCATCACGAGAGTCGTACTGATAAACAGTTCGGTCTGCAATACGGACTGAAATGCGGATAGAGCAGGAAAAAGGATGACGGGCATGACTGAAGGGTCGCATGAGAAAGCAGATGTTTGTAATATTTCTGATAATAAAGTCATTTAAAATTCTGTGCGACTCTTCGGCTCTTGTTCGAGTCGGCTCTGGACGGGGCTTCAGCTGAAATGCTGCGCGGGTCCCTCTTTTGTCGGGACGTAATTAGATTAGGCCGTCAAAAAAAAAGCGTGTCTCACGCCGGCAAAATGCGATGTTTTGATCCCGTCGGGCTGCTGCGATGAGGCAGAAAAGGACTCGATATTGAAACCCACCGTGGGCTATTCATGAGACTCTGAATGGACGCCACATTATGTTTTTTTAAGGCTGCTTTCCTCTTTCTCTGCTGATCTTCTCTTAGATCCCCAATTAAGAATTAAAAAAGGCCAAAGGAGAGAAAATGCAGAACTGAGTGACTGCCGGAGGCAGAAATGTTGGCTCGATTACTTTGCATTTAGGTAAATATCCTGAAAAGCAGATTGAAATGATGGCCGCTGTGTGTCTTCACCAAGCCTGTGTGAGGGAGCCGGGTTCCTACATGTGGGTCTACGTGTTCCTGGGGAACGCTCTGCGTGGGATCGGAGAAACCCCCATCATACCGCTGGGCTTCTCCTACATCGACGACTTCGCCGAGGTGGATGAGTCACCCTTCTTCATCGGTGAGGCTGATTTCCGCGATAACCGAAATGGTCCCGTTTTCCAGCACTCGTTTGGAGGTAACTCATCCCGTTGCCCGTCATTTTCCCTCAAGGCAGATCTCAGAAGTCCTATCATCCGTCTGTGCCACATGAAAAGAATTCAAACTCTTTATGGCTGCACAAGATGGAGGAAATAGCGAAAAAGTGCTCTAGAGGCCGATGAAATTTTTGTATTTTGTGCTTTGCAGCCTGTCTCCAGACCATTATTCTTATTGGCCACATATTCGGTTTCCTGGTGGGCTCTTTTTGTGCCAAACTGTACGTTGACATTGGATATGTCGACATGGGTAAGTGTTTGATAAGTTTGTTTGATTTGTTGTGATTCCAGCCGGTAATGATTCCAAGCAAGAGGTGGACAAACTTGCTAAGTCTGGCAACCATCGCGTGGAGGGAATGTCATTAAAATACGCAAACGAAGGTGGAAACCGCACAATCCTGCTGTTGTGCATTCAGGCAGAAACTCTTGTGTCATTCAGAGAGTGTGAGCATCACTCCGAAAGACGCCCGCTGGGTGGGCGCCTGGTGGATAGGCTTCCTCATCTCATCCGGCCTCATGTTCATCTCCGCCATCCCCTTCTGGTTCCTGCCGCGATCCCCGCGGAAACCGGAAGGAGACAAGAGCAGGTGTGGAGACAAAGATGGGGCAGCAGCGGCTGTCAGTGACGACAACCTCAAACTAGCTGACATCGCTAAAAGTTGAGGCAATCCTCTTTTAATATGCCCATCAGCACAAAGACATTGGCGCAATGTTGCGTTCACATGGACTGAAGTGATGTAAATGCTTTCCTCCCTGCAGAGTTTGTTCCCTCACTGAAGCGTCTGCTGGGAACTCTGGTTTACTGCCTGTTTCTTTGTGGGAGCATTCTGAGGTTCAACGCCATCATTGGCCAGATCACCTACACGCCCAAGTACATGGAACAGCAGTTTGGACTGCCTACGACCAGAGCCAACTTCCTTGTAGGTAAGAAAATATGTCTATGGGGCTCAATATCGAGGGACCTTTAATGCCCCCTAGTGGACGGTGGGAGAATCGATCATCCCCATTTGTTACACAAATCGTAATTGTTTATTGATATTGTATTAAAGTTCTATGATTAACAGTTAATTTGACTGCTATTTGATCACCGCCTATCAAATTCTGACATAAATCTCTGACGTCACCTTCTCCAATCACTTTTTCCATTCACCTCCTAACTTCTGATTCATAGCAGGAATTCTTTCCATTTTCCACCAGGCGTGTTGAATCTGCCTGCAGTGGCGTTGGGGATCTTGCTTGGAGGGCTGGTGATGAAACGGTACAAACTGAGCATGGTGTCTGGAGCCCAGCTGTACTTGGCCACCTCCTTCACCGCTTACCTGCTGTCGCTGCTGTATTTTAGCACCAAGTGTGACAACGTCCCAGTGGCGGGCCTCACTGTCACATACAACGGGTGAGTTCCCGACATCCAGACGGTCAAAACAAATTACACACAGTAAGAAAAAAGGAGAAATAAACCCATTTTTCAGTTTTCTGGGGAAAAGAAGTGTTTGTTTCAAATTTCTGGCTGTCTTTTTATTAACGCATCATGAGGATGTTTAAGTAAGATTGAATGTTCAGTTTTTGTCTCTGAACCAGAATAGAATGAATAGTATCGAGTTTTGTCGTTTCTGTGTCAGCTGCTTCTTTCTTTTCTCTCCTTTGCACACTGTTGCTATGGCATCGGCACACTGAGACACTCATTCCTTTTTTATTCTTTGGTCCATCTTTTACACTTGAATTGAAAGTTTAAGACAAGAGGACACACTTTAGGTCGAAACGTTTATCGATATTGGAAATCTATTAAAAAAAAAACAACCTTCTTTGTCTTCCAGGACTCAGAACATCTCTCACAGCAATGAAATGCTCTTTTCAGAGTGTAACCGAGGCTGCTCTTGTGCCGCGGGGGAGTGGGACCCCATGTGCTCGGACAGCGGTGTCACCTACGTCTCCCCATGTCTGGCCGGCTGCCGGGGCTCAACCGGACAGGGCAAAAACAGAGTAAGGCTGCACACTGGCTTTTCTGGGTTTTTCTTTGCAGTTATAAAACAGCGTGAAATGTAATATATTTACCACCGTAAGCTCCACAAATGAGCTGTCTTTCACATTTGCAGGTCTTTGACAACTGCAGCTGCGTGCCTGCCTTCCCCCCAGCAAACAGCAGTCGGTCAGTCAGGCCGGGCCAGTGTCCTCAGACCAAGGAGTGCAGCCGCAGCTTCACCTCCTACATGGCCATATCCGTCCTCAGCTCCTTCATCGACTCGCTGGGGGTCACACCTGGATCCATGGTCATCCTACGGTCGGTGAAACAATCGCTGGCACAAATTCACAGACGCTCCTGCATGCATTGTGTGTGTGTGTGTGTGTGTGTGTGTGTGTGTGTGTGTGTGTGTGTGTGTGTGGGTGGGTGCTAATTGCTGTTTTATATTTTCATATTTGCAGATGCACTCAACCAGATCTCAAATCTCTTGCTTTGGGTATACACATGTTGCTCAACAGGGTTCTTGGTATGATTTATTATTGACTTGTTTGTTCATTTAATGTGCGCGTTTGAACTGTTTATAGATTTGTCACATCATAAAAAGTGGCTGATCATCTGTAGGTGGAATTCCTGCCCCGGTGTATTTTGGAGCTTTGATTGATTCAGCATGTCTGAAGTGGTCAGTAAAAAAATGCGGAGGACGAGGTGCTTGTCGCATTTATGAATCCAACAAATACAGGTAAACACCTACATGGAAATAAAAGATGGCTGTTTACTACAAGTAACGATTGTTTTCAGTTACTGGCTTCTTTTTGTTCCCTCCAGAACCGTCTTCCTAAGTCTGATCACTTGTCTCAGTGGATGCTCTTATTTCTTCCTCATCGCCGTCATCTTCGTCCTGCGAAGACAGGCTGCTGAACCAGAGGCAGCGGCACAGCCTGCAAATGCTGCAAAGGAGATGGAGCTTCATTCCCAGCCAGAGCCTTCCAAAGGCCATCTGAACGCTGCGGTAGGACTGGAGGACCAGCTGGGGCAGGGCAAATAATGCAGCAACAGATTAATTGTTGACGCATTTTGTTCTCTTCATTTATTTAAATGGACATATTTTAGCTTCTGATGATACTCTCTGGAATAAATGATTGGATAAAGTATATTTTAGGATTATCTGACATCTTGTTATAAGTTATAGAAGCCAAGAATTCTTTGGTAAATTTCTTGACCTGTTTTGTTTGTGTGTGTAGACAGCCGTTTAACAAAAGGAACGGTGTTCGTTTGGGTTTCTGTTTCCCACTCGGAGAATTTCCACAGCATTGTTAGATGGGGGAAAAAATTTTCTCTTTTAAAAGCTTTAGATTAGTTTTATTGTAAAGCAGTGGTTTAGCTCCATCCCATTTGTGATTATTTGCTCAAGAACCTTGGTTAGCAATTTGCAAAATACCTAAAATCCTGTGAATTTTGCTGTTCAGTTATCAAACTAGAACGATTATTGCCTTAAATATATTAAATTGTGCTAAAATATTGCTACTGTCATTTTGAATCTTCTGATTTTCAGTAAACGTCTTCCTCACATCGTGAGATTGCTTTACAACTGCAGAGCATCAAGGCTGTAGATGTCAAGGGCCGGTAAACGATGGCAAGCACTGGCTTCAGTTGTGTAACTGTGTCTGCAATTTGTGATTTGGAAACATTCTGAAAACTCATTTTTCAGCTTTATGCAAAAGACATCTCCCCCCAGAAAAAAAAGATTGCAAAAATAGATTAAATCCCACACCTATTCCACCCACCTTTCTTTCTCTAATCTCCGCTCCAGTCTCCTCTTCCTGTTCTTTACTGTTGTGCAAGTTAAGTTACCAACACACACATGGGTGACATGAACCTGCCAGGACACCTTGGAATTTGGAGACATTTTATTTCTGCTCTCTTTGCTGTTATGTCTCTTTCAGAAAAGTCAAGCAGGTGTCACTAAAGCCTTGTTGAATATGGTGGGTTTGCACGTCTACTAGGACTTTGCATGGCTTCAGCGTCGGAAATAGTAGTAAATCGTATTTTACTCTGTTCCAGCTGTGCATTGTCTTGTAATGACATTTCTATTTCACCATCTGCTTTCTTCACAAATCAGATATTTTCTTCTCTTGAACACAAATAAAGCCAAAGTACTTGAGTTGGAGGTGCGGCCATCTTGCACCGGTGACATCATCGTCTTCATCTGCCGCGAGATGTTGAGACGTGCTGCAAACTCTACCAATAACAAGCTTAGCAACCAGAAAAACACTTGAATACACAGCAAACGGACAAAAACTACATTTAAATCGAGACTTAAATGATGATTAGAGGAGATTTAAATGTAGGATTGAAGACAACGTGTTTGTTCAACCGGCGTTACTTAAGTTTTAAAATCACGTCCCTCATTAGCACTTAACTGACTGGTTTGTGACACATACTGTCAGAATAACGAGAAACAATTCATTATTAATGATTATCCCATTTTTCACATTTATTATTTATTCTCAGAACAGCCCCGAAGGAGACGGGAGGGCCAGAGCTCGGTGACCCCAAACTTCAGGAAGTTTTTCAAAGAAAATGCGCAGACAGTCTGAACCCCATCACCCCCGCCCCTGGTGTGGTGATGAAAAAAAGACACAATGACGTCAACACATGTTTTCAACGTGTGCAGTTTAATTCCACAAAGGTGTCCTACATCAGACCCACACGGACTTCCCTACACCCACATGCACCCTTTCCTCCCCCCCCCTCCCGCATTCCCCAATGTGTGTAAATGAAAATGCATGGCTATATTTGGAGAGTGCTGATGTCACAAGTGGTTTCAGCGACGAGCCTATAACTGTTGGAGCGGGTAGGTGTGACAGTCTGACAAACCCTGGACTGCTCCAGTGACGGACTGGAATCTGCCCGATAACAGAGGAGAGTAAGTACACACTCGTCCGGATCTGCAGGTCAGCATCTTCTGCTAAATCTATAGTGCATTCTGGTGATAATGTTTCTTTAAAAATGTCAGAATTGTTTTAATTTACGCTTCTTTAAATTTGGAAAATGTGCATTGAAAGAAAGTTGTTGCATATGCTAGTCTAGGAGTAATAAAACAAATGAAGGATTCACTGAATGTTCAAATAATAAAATAGATAATACGATATCTTAAATTCCCATGTTGTGTGTGTGTGTGTGTGTGTGTGTCTGTGTGCGTGAGTGTGTTATACAATCATCTAAATCAAAGAAAAACTACATCTATCCAGAATATGTTTTATATGTCCAAGATGGAAATGATGGTCGATATCAAATTACACAAATCAACTGCAGTCTGAAGAATTTTTAAAATAGAAATGATCAAAATTCTGTAAAACACACAATTTTACCTTTCAAATCTTGCCCAAAAACACTTTTTCATTTGAGTGTATTCTTTCACAAAGGACACACACTGCCTGCTTTTCAGATGATGCAGATGAGATAGTTTTTCCCCCCCTTTATTCCAGGCGATGATGCATCACCTGAGGTTGTCTGCGCTCCTGCTCATTCTGCTCGCGCTGCTGCGTTGTGTCACCATGGCCCCGAGTCACAGGTAGATCAGTGACGAACAACACGCACGCTCATTTTTCAGGCTGAAACGCTGGCCAGCGGTTCTGTGCCGGTGAACCTCTGATCGGGACGCAGAGCTGAGCAGTGAGAAACTCCAACGCTGTGCTGGAGGACACTGATATCCCCGGAGGTGGAAGCCAATTCTGATCATGTGTGCTGAAGTGCATCCTTTTTTTGCAAATTGTGAGGGGCTGAGTGATTTGTCTTCTGCTCCGGGAGCCGGTAGATGTTTTGAAGAGGCTATCAGTGTCAGAAGCTTTGGTCTCCTCTCTGTGATTCAGGTACTTCATTCCCAGCTCGTCGGGCGAACGGGAAAGCGCTCTCGCCGAGAGCGAAGCCTGGTTAGGTCACGGGATCATGGACAATCCGTTCATCGGCCTCTTCGGTACAAGAAAGCAACGGGGGCTCAGAGCCTTGAAAGGGTGATGATCGATCTCTCAAATCCACGTTTTAGAAAAATCCTTTTTCTCCTAAGTGGGTTTTTTTTTTTTTTTTCCTTTTCTTACCTTTTCAGTCATCAGATCAACAAGAGGAAGTGCAACACAGCCACCTGCGTTACCCAAAGACTAGCAGACTTCCTGGTCCGCTCCAGTAACACCATCGGGACCGTCTACGCCCCGACCAACGTGGGATCCGCCACCTATGGCAAGAGGGACCTGCTGCAGCCGCCCAGTGCGCCAGCTCAGGAGGCCCCTCGCGCTCCCATGATATAACCGGGCGTGTTGTGTAACCATGATTTTCAAGGACGGGATTCAGAACGATGACTCTGATGTTGATAACAAACGGAGGTTTTAGCCTTTGTATTATATAATTTAAGAAACAGTGCCTTTGATTTAACTCCGTCAACAACTCCATGTTTTTGTTTCTTACTCTGTGTGTGTATGTGTGTGTGTGGGTGTGTGGGTGTATGTGCTGTGGCTCCATCGAAGCTGTTCCACTATGATGTAAATGCAAAAAAAAAAACCCCACATCCAAAATCAAAGAAAAAATAAGAGCAAAACTAATGTCTTAAAAAACACCCATCTGTTCATTTTGATAATAAAACTGTTCAAATATATATTAAATAATCCTGCTTTGTGTTGGCAACATTATTGCACTGTTGTATTAGTTGTTAGTGTGGAATTATTGTGCGTTACTGCATGAAATTTCTAATAAAAATACCAAGATGCTTTACTCCTACATTGCTGTTACACGGTGAACTTACCTGCGATCCCGGAGTTCAGATAACAGTGAACAATGTTGATAATTGGATCCCCAAGAGCACCGGTTAATCAGAAAGGGCTATTTTACCGTTAAAAATCAAACATAAATAGCTACAGCATGATAAAACTTAATTTTATAGTTGTTGTGCAACACTTTGCTTTTCTTGCTCCACACATTTTAAGTGCAGATAGGTTTTTTTAAATTTATTCATGAATATTTAATGAACTAATAAAAACAATAAAGCAACCAATGTTGGATGGAACTTATATTCAGTTACCATTAGTCAATGTAATAACAGTTATTTTAGTAAAAAAAAAAAAGTCTTTAATGACAGAAATAACATGGGCTCAGTAGGACAATCTCTACATGAAAAGAGATAAGTACCGTATAGATAATGTGCGTAAATGTGCTGCTTTATTGCAGGGGTTATTCAGGGTCATGCCAAGAGGGGAAGCATGACGCACAGCATTAACCTGCATTTGATTACCAGCGACCCAACATGTCAGAAAGTGAGAGCGATACTCCCATGCATGGCAAACGCCACCATAAATGGGTTGACAAAAATAGAACAAGTGCTTTTACTCATCAATCCAAAACAATGCAGCCATTATCCACCATCAGATTACTTGATGAAAACAAAAATTAAATGAGGACAATACATTAACAACAGAATTCTGCCAGTTACCCGATGGTGAGTTGTTTATCTTTGCATCTACTGATGATTTTCATGATGGAATTTGTGAAAACCAGACCTGGTTTGTGACCTAATGATCTGAGTAATCTCTGGCATCAGCTATAATCCACATACAAATTAAAAAAAAGATTCAAAACTGAGTAAAATCACATTTTTACATATTTTATAGATTTGAACCTAAGACTGTAGGTTAATTGCAGTTTAAAAAACATGATCTAAATTGTATCTATATTTTTTTTTTAATTTCCGTTTTCTAAAATGATGCACCTGTTTTATCTCAGTTGACTTTGGATTTAGTTGTATTGTATTAATGCAATACCATTAAATACTACAATGTATATAATATGAAAATACATAATTTATGTATAGCAAAAGTTTATACACAAAATCACCTCAGGTACAGAGATTTAAAATAAATAAATAAAACAAATAATTTATTTAAAACATCATAATCATGTCAATCCGATTAAATTTATGTCTTAAGGCTTTTTTATTTTTTAATTTTTTTTAATTACTTATTATTTTTATATTATTTAGCCACGCGCTAAAAAACTGAAACCTACGGCTTTCCGTACCTCAATGAAAACACGGAAGTTACGTTGGTCCTTTTCTATTCTTACATGCTGTATTAGAATCGCGACCCTTTATTCTTGTAATATTACACAGCATTCAATAGATTTTTGTTATTCCAACCTTCGTCGCAACTTAGTGTCAAAAGAGCAAGAGAGTACGAACTTAAAACGGACTCTTTAATCACCTACTTCTGTCGTATAATGTCCGAAAGTTAGCATTAGCTCAGTAGCGATAGCTGAACAATTTTTCAAATAGGTAATGGCTGATAAGAAATTAAAAATATTTAATTTTGTAATCGTCGGAGGTGGCATCGCTGGTGTGACATGCGTGGAGCAGGTGACACGCCATTCATATTTAAACGGAATGTCATCAAAGTTTATTATTTAAATAGAGGCTTTAATATTGTAAACATAGATGTACTAATAATGAGCTTTCGTTGACAGCTATTATCCCAGATTCCGTCAGCCGACGTGGCTTTGATTACAGCAGGTCCTCTTGTTAAGGCCGTGACCAACTATAAACAGGTCAGCAAGACGACAATATTCAATTTTAGAACAACTATAATCGGTATATACAGCCCGTGTGGGGCAGAGTTTGGAAGTGTCATAGTTGTTGGTATACCCATAAATTATTTATCTTTTCTATAAGGTTTCCAAGACTCTTGAAGAGTTTGACGTCAAGGAGTGTCCATCCAGCTTTCTGGAGGAGAAGTTTCCCAGTCTTTCAGTCATCCACTCTGCAGTCCAGTCACTTCACACACACTCCCACGCAAGTCATCTTTGTCATTAAAAGTCTCGCATTTTTTTCTGCTTTTACACAATAGAATGATTCATTCATTGATAGATCTTAATACACTGATGGCAATGATACTATACATTTAAGTAAGATCAAATTATACGAATTCTGATCAAATCAAATCAACCAGACATGTTAGTCATTCATTTGAATCGATTATCTATGAACTATCGCCGCCTTGTGGACAGATGGGCTCACTGCGTCCACCCGTTGGACAGACTGTAGGTTCTAAGCAGGACCGTTTATCAGTTTCCCCTCTACTCTCAGGTTTTAAAAACAGCTGATGGGCGTGTGTTTGGTTACGAGAAGCTGTGCATCTGCAGCGGAGGCCGGCCGAAGCTTCTAACTGAGGACAACCCCAACGTGCTGGGGATAAGAGACACAGACAGTGCCCAGGTACAGCACCTGTGCATGTGTGAGTTAGGTTCCTGACACTGACCTGAGCTTAGCACTCGCTTGTGCAAACACTGAGGACATCCTGTAATCACAACCTGTTCAGTGCTCTTTTCTTTTGCCAAGATAGTACATTTCTCAGACCATGACCCTGCCTCAAAGTGTACTTGGTAACATGGACTCAATTACAGTATCTAAGCTATTTTTTTGTATTTATATATATTTTCATTTGTTCTGAAAATAAAAAAAACCAAGTTATTTTAAGCAAGGACTGCTTTTGAAATGAAAGAACTGTCCTTAAACTGAACCTGCTTGCGGTAATCACTCGCCTGTCAGGTTTATTCCTTGAGCACCTTTACTGAAACCTGAAGTGGGAATGTGGAATATATGAATGTGAAACTATGTGGAATCTGTGTTCTAGGAATTTCAGAAGCGATTAGCCGCCTCTAAGAGAATCATTGTTGTTGGCAACGGAGGAATTGCCCTGGAGTTAGTGTACGTAAATGGAAACTGCGTAAGACAATACTGGTTTGTCTTGTGACATTCTTTATGCTTCAAACAGTGTTTAACGCGTCCTCCCGCCCTGTTCTTTGCAGGTATGAGGTGGAGGGCTGCGAGGTCATTTGGGCTGTTAAAGATAAGGCCATTGGAAACGCCTTCTTTGATGCTGGTGCCGCTCAGTTCCTTATACCAGCGCTGGAAACGAACAAACCTGAAAGACCTGTTCCGTGCAAAAGATCTCGCTACACCACTGAAGAACCAGCTCCCGGGACGCCCCAGGTCTTCACCGCAGGTCTTTATTGCACCTTTGTGACGAACACACCCTTGTTTACGCAATAGTTACTGTCATATGTGTGAAGGTGCAGATGGAAAAGCACAAGGCCAGAATTGGAGCTCTACGGAGGGAGGCAGTGCGCTCGGCCCCGACTGGCACGAAGGACTGGTTCTACGAGGATCAGAGCAGGTGATGGTTGCAACTGGCCTGGGGTTTGTTTTAAAACCTGGAAGATCTGGTTGGAAGTTTTGCACTAACCAGTCCTTTTGTGTTTGACCTGCTCCCTTTTCGTGAAGATTTTAATCTCTTTCTAGTGGGTCGTTTTCTGCGTGGTTTGTCTAGCTTGAAGAAGATAGGCTCCTTGGTTGTTTTTCTAGAGGAAAGTTCAAGAAATAATAACAGCATAGGTGCGCGTCTGCCTTTGTAAGCTGCGAGTGACCTCTTTGAATCTCTGCTGGCATGAGATCAGATCCCTCGCAGAGTTTTACTAGAATGCCAGTGCGAGGTTGAAAAACTCATCACCCCGGAGGAACTGGTTCACCCGGAGAATGGTGAGAATGCTGGCGTCCAGCTCGTGTGTAAAATGTATCCGCTGTCTGTGTAATCCTTGATCTTTTTTTGTCTCCCCACAGGAGAGTCGTGGCCGCTCTATGTCCAGCTGACCAATGGGAAAACGTTCGGCTGCGACTTCGTCGTCAGTGCCACGGGTGTTGTACCAAACACAGAGCCGTTTCTCCATGGCAACACAGTAAGTAAGGGATGCATAATCCGCCCGGTGTCACAAAGTCTTTCCATTGTAAGTTTCAGCAGCAAAAACCCTGCTGAACTTCCTGCAGTTCGGTACTATCGCCGCTAGATGTGGATAAAGCGCAGATTGTACCGATTATTTATTGGCGCTTATTTTCCATTTTTAGTTTGCACTGGGTGATGATGGCGGCCTGCAGGTGAACGAGCACATGAGGACATCCGAAGCAGATGTGTATGCCGCAGGAGATGTGTGCACTGCATGCTGGGAACACAGTCCTTTGTGGCACCAGGTAAACAGATTTACGGTATGTTTTTTTTTAGTTGTCCCGAGCTGAACAGGTGCCGTCACCTTGCAGACTCGACTGACACGATTTCCCCAGCACTTCCTCAGCCATGACACGGTTCAGTTGCTTTTCCAAGTCAACATACCTATATCAATTATTAAAGAGCGTTCATAAATGTTTAAACTACTGCACGGTTAAACTTTTATGAAAATTGAAAGACAACTTACCAGTGATATGAGTTCATGCGGTATTGAATTTGCATACCCCATGCCACTGTGGAAAAGAGGAAATTATTTGCATTGTTAACAGTTTTGCATTTCCTCCCCCCAACTTGTGAGTTATCAGTTGTACTTTACTCGAATGTCTCCACTTTCTGCCATTGTCACAAAACTACATTTTGGGGGCTTCTGTTGTCCTTATACTATTTTATAATTACTGAGTAAAACCTGCTTTTTAGTTGGTTAAGTGAATTGATCCAATCAAGGTGATTTGTTTTAATTTCAATTGGACAGAACTAGTCTTTATAGTCTTTTAAAATGCTTACTTTTTATGGTTCTAAATCATTATTATGTTATTTACTCCTGAAAAGCTTTCATGGGGAGTATGTTTTTGCCTAAAATAAACAGCAAGTGAGTCAGATGAGTTAAACCTTGACTCATCTGTCAGCTGATTTAGAAAAAAAGAAGTTTGGGTAAGAACAACACTCTGTGTTTGCCGTGTTTCCTGCTCCTATCAGGATGCCACAAGCTGAAACAGCACTTCTTCTTTCTTGTGTGCACGCAGATGCGTTTGTGGACACAGGCCCGTCAGATGGGCTGGTACGCCGGCCCGCTGCATGGCAGCGCACGCCCTGTCAGAGAAAATCGAACTGGACTTCTGTTTCGAACTCTTCTCACACATCACCAAGTTCTTCAACTATAAGGTAGACGGCAGCCAGTCATTTTCAAGGGACGCCGCGGTGCTGCTCAGTGTTCTAAAGCGTGCCCGGTCACCCTGGGAATAGCAAAAACCTCCTGTCCTGTCCCCCAGGTAGTGCTCCTGGGAAAGTTTAATGCGCAGGGGCTGGGGTCTGACCATGAGCTGCTGGTACGCTGCACCAAAGGCCAGGAGTACGTCAAGGTATTTGTTCATATATATTAAGCTTTTTCACTGAGCAAGCTGTAATCAGAAACAAACAGTCAGCTGACTATCCGTTCACGCAGACCATAAACAAGAATCACATCAGAGCAACACTGAAACGGTTTATTCCATCATTTGAACGGAGGCTTTCAGTTGTGTAACATGTCTTCATCAACTTCAAGCTCAACCTGTTTGGGTTGAGACTGGCTGCCAGCGAGTCTAAAAATGTTCGATTTGGTGACGGATAAAAATAAGCCCCCACCAAAACTGTTTTTTTGTTGTTTTCACATTTAATGTGTCCCAAAATGTAGGCGATTCAAATCGAATAGCAATCTGAACTCTTTCAGTGGGTCTGGTAGAAAACAAACGTACAAGAACCCGGTTACATAATCACACCCACCCTGACACGAAGCTCTTTGTGTGAAGCGCCGTTGGAATTAACCACAGCTGAGTCCTGTGGGGCAGGATTCCACCAACTTCTTGACGTGTAAAACCCCTCCAGCTGTGTCGGATTGCAAAGACATCTCCTGCGCACAGCCCGTAGATGTTCCGCTGGAATCTTCAAATATTCTTCTCCTAAATCTCAGGTTGACCTGATCGGTTCAGGGTCACCGGCGAGCGCAAAGGTGAAATTCCTCTCCAGATTAACGAAAAAGCTCTCCGTATTTTGTTTTTGCACCAGATGATTTGTTTGGAATTTTTGGTCAAAAGCTGCAGGCTCTGTTTCATCAGATCCCTTTTTTTTTTGTGGCATTCATTTTGTTTTTCCTCAATCCAACTGGGTTTGGGGATTTTTCCTCATATGAAAAGGCTTGGATTTTTCATTCTACCCCATAAAGCATGTATATGGGATATATGGGTTCCCACTCAGCACATGCCAGAAATTCTTGCTTTAAATTGGCTGCGGGTTTCTTGGCAGCCCCGACCAGTTTTCTTCTCCGTCTTAGTAGGACATAAAGTTCCTGGCAGCGTCGCCTTCCCTTATATGTTTCCCCTTAACGACTGTCCTCACTGTGTTCCATGTTACATCCGAGGCCTTGGAGACTCCCCTGTAGCCTTCTCCGGCCCATCTTTCAGCGGTGAAATCCCTCTGATGCTTTCAAAGCTCTCAGACGACCGTGGCTTTTGGTGGAAGATGCATTTAAGAAAATGCCAGGAAATCCTACCAGAACAGCTGAACTTTATGTGGGATTAACTAGAGTCCCTTTAAAAGCCGGCAGAGGCGCCCTGGATGCTATTTAAAGTGAGCTTGAATGTAATTGGTTCATTCAAACCACAGCCGAATATGATTATAACAGGGCGTTGTGCACTTATCTTACCTAATAATATGGTTTCTAATTCAACCTTTCGCAATTTAGGGCATATTAACAATAAAAAAGGTTCGGATATGATTCGATCTTGGTCTCACTTTTAAAATGACACCTCCTGACGTGGCATGAAAGACTACCTGTAACTTCACTGGTAGATTGTTTTTCTAGTATTGTTTGGAAATGGGTCACGGGAGGTGCGTGGTTTCTAGGTGGTGATCAGAGGAGGACGCATGGTCGGAGCCGTGCTAATCGGGGAAACGGACCTGGAGGAGACCTTTGAGAACCTGATCCTCAACCAGATGGATCTGAGCCCGTATGGAGAAGATCTGCTGAACCCCAACATTGATATAGAGGACTACTTTGATTAAAGGCCTCTCAAAAACCACAAACTGTGCAGAGCAGATGATCTCTAGGAAGAACTACGAGCTTAATAAAATGATCTCCAGGCTGCTAATCCGTTTATTGACGCATTTGTGAGTTTAATTATGAAATCCTGATCAAAGGCCTTTTGACTTAAATGTGACGTGATGGAAATGCAGAAAAGTCCAATGACAAGTCACAAGACTGGAATGAGACTCTGACTATTTTTTTCGACGTGGAATGTGTTTTTCTTTTTTAGTATTGGAATGTGGTTTGCAGAACACAGTTGTAAAAAAAGGAAATTCCCCTTGTTGCCATGTTTCACTTGATCAAATTTCTAGCTAAACAGTAACTGCGGGCCCCTCCTCTGCCTCAGCAGGCATTATAACAATGGGCATTTTTTAAGCTCAAACAGTGTCCTCCATTGTGTCCTGGATATTTTGCTCTTGGGTATATTATTATTTAAAAAATCCCCTGGCAGCGGACAAAACATACACATGTACAAAAAGTACCGTAATCAGGATCCTTACGAATGAGGATTAAATAAAAAAGTTCTCAACTTTACCAATTTGCCCCAGGGGTAACTCTCCCGCTCACCTATATTTACGTTTTCAGATAAAGGTTAACATGAATTTGCAAATTAGGGGGGAAAAGGAACATGTACTTCCAGTATGAGGAAGGCAGCAGTGACAGATTAAGAAATTAGAGTAGAAACTCTATCCCAAATTTATACAGTATAAAAAGTGAATGCTTAGTTTATAATCCATTATGTAATGCTCAAATTTACTAGTACACCGACCGGCTCTCCAAACTTTAGACAGTGATTTTGATTGTGTGTCTCTTTCGGACCCCTTAAGAAAGTTTGTTTTTTCCAAGTTGAGATTATGGTTTCGCTTTCCTAGAAATAAAAAAAAGGGCATCGCCGCATCACGTTTGGGGGGGGGGGGGGGGGGTGGTACTGCGTTTCCATAGTACGCCCGCGGTGTAATTAAAGACGACGTATGTATACATTTCTACGATTGTCCACATTTTTCTCAAAACGGTCGTATTGTACGCATTTTGATCCACCATAAATATATGCCGCATGATTTCACAAATTTACTTTGGTGAAATCTGGATCTTAAAAAAACTTGATGTAACTTTTTAGACCAAGGTACGCTTGAATTCATCTCCGATTGTGATTATCAAAGCTTCAAACATTAAAGTTTAAAAGATCAAGCGTTTGGCACCAAGATCTGTGCTGTATTAACCTTGATACTGTGACTTTGACAGACTTAAACACGATCGTACAACAAATTTTATAGACACTTTACAAGCCGCTTTAACGTGTGTTACACCCGCAGGCGGTGTGTGCTGATGCAGAAACAAGCGCTCCCCGTGAGTCACTCGGACCAGCATGCACCGCGGCATCGCTTTTTCTCTTTTTTCGAGTGGGCGGGACTTTGAGTGAGGCGTTGCCGCACGCAGCCTTCTCAAGGATTATATATCAGGCGTCGGTAATACATTTTCATACATTGCGCATTTTGCTGCCACGTACGGTTGAGACTAAACCAAAGTGTTCCAAGACCTCTAGGTAATAAAGAGGACCATGGCCAACTACATACATGTTCCCGACGAGGCTCCGGCTGTTCCCAAAATAGACGTGACGGTTGACGAGAGCGACTACAGATCCGGTGCTCTAAAGCTCATCAAGGAATTGAGACCGAACTGGAAACCGTCTGAAGTCAAAATTAAGGTACTGTATTTGCCTTTGCGATTAAAATGACCTTATTCGGTTTATTGTGTCGCATTTTTTATATCCTGTCCCCCCCCCCCCCCCTCCTCCTTGTTGAATGAACAGTCGCTAGCTAACGGTGCCCTTTCTGAAAAACCAACGCGCTAGTTTGTTTTTAATTATCCGGCTTGATAAAAATGTCCCAGCTCGGTAAAATCCGACAGCATATTTGTGTCGAGCTGGCGACCTTGAGAGATTCCAGGTCCACCTTGAAAAGGCTCGGCGGTGGATTTTTCCACCCCGGGGTTGATTTGTGCAAATAGCATCTGCGTCAGTACGGCTCGTCGTCAAACACCTGCTGTCCTTTACGCCCATAGCGAAATAAAACAGCCTCGTTTTATTTCCTTTTTTTTTTTTTAAGCTATTCGGTGCACTAATTTAGCAGGAAAAAAAAAAAACAGTTTGTCATTCCTTTTAGCGAAAAATGCTGTCAACGTTGTCGAGCACAGCGTTGGCTCGACTGTAATCCATTTTTACGCGTTCCTTAATTGCAAACTGTTCAGCGTTTATTGCAGGAAAGCGTGTCTTTTCTTGGTGATTTGGTTGTCTTTGCTGCGTCTGACTGGGCCTGAGAAACGCAGCGTGCGTGGGTGGGAGTGGGTCACGTGCTCCACCACTGCACGTTCATCAATGAGTGCAAAGTGGGAGCTCAGCACATAGCTGCCGTTGCTTCCTCCATGCAAAAATAAAATTCCTGACGCTCCCGTCATTCCCAGTCAATCCCTTATAGATGGAACAATCAGGCTGGTATGTTGGCTCTCGCCTCCCCAACCTCACCCCGAAAATGTTCCCGGCTTCCCTTTGGAGAACGTTAAATCAAACCAGACAAGCTCCGAATCCTTCCGCCAGCTTTCAGTTTTCCTCATTGAAGCTTTGAAACAGTATTTCAGTTGTTTGGTTCCCTCATTCCACCCTCTTTCTTGTCTCCCTTTTTCTCCCTCTCGCTGCAGTTTTTCACAGACGGGATTACTAATAAACTCCTGGGCTGCTACGTGGGCGCAGCCATGCAGGACGTGGTGCTGGTCCGCATTTACGGCAATAAAACGGAGTTGCTGGTGGACCGTGAAAACGAAGTGAAGAGCTTCAGGGTGCTGTATGCGCACCGCTGCGCCCCGCACCTCTACTGCACCTTCAACAACGGCCTCTGCTACGAATTCCTGCAGGGGACGGCCCTGGAGCCCGAGGACATCCGCAGCCAGCCTATTTTCAGGTAAAAAAAAAAAAAAAAGGAAGAAAAGAAAACTGTTTTGTAAATAGGGTTCTGTTTGAACGCCTGAGTGTTTAAAATGAATTAAAATCCACTGTTTTATCTCCGCCGCAGGCTCATTGCCAGACAGTTGGCCAAGTATCACGCCATCCACGCCCACAACGGCTGGGTGCCGCAGTCGGACCTGTGGCTGAAGATGGGCAGGTATTTCGCGCTGATTCCCAAGTACTTCCAGGACCCTGAGCAGAACGCCAGGTGAGGCCTTTTACGGAAAAACCCGCCAGAACCTTCCGCCCGGTTCCCAAACAGGCTGGCTGGCTGGCAAACTGCCTCGTGCGGTTTGCAAACGCAGCCGCCCGTTAAGGTTGGAAGCTTTTTGGAGACATTTGTACAGATTGAAATAGATTCCGAATACGTTGTTACGCAATGTAATGGTGTTACGCAAGAGTGGCAATTAGGGGAACCTTCTGTCCAAGTGGTGCCTTCAATTATCTCTATGCAAAGAGAGAAAGAAAGCAAGAATGTTGGAGCGGTAATCGGTGCGCAGCAGCTTGGGTAGGGTTAGAGTAAAATGAATTGTAATTAATGAATTGTTTGTTTTAGTCCTTACCCATTTTGGGTTAACACTAAACTAAACCAGCCCGTCTTCCCATCGGTTTAGCTTCACCGCCTGCTTTTCTCTCCGTCTTCCCGTCGCCCCCTCGCAGGTTGAGAACGGAGGTGCCCAGCCCACGGTGCCTCCGGGAAGAGCTGCTGTGGCTCCAGCAGGACTTGTCGGTGCTGGGCTCCCCCGTAGTTCTGTGCCACAACGACCTGCTCTGCAAAAACATCATCTTCAACAAGGAGGCAGGTGAGTATGGGCTGCGCGAGTGCAGTCGTAGACACTACTGTGTGACTGATCTGTTGTAGTGTGAACTGCATTGCTCCTGCTCCCAGGTAGGACGTTCCAGCTCCTCAGAGCTTGTCTTAGGCTTTTACTCAATATCAGCCATTGCACTCAGCCGCCAGGCGGAGAATTAGACCGACCAGATCAGACAGCGCTCCGGTTCAGAGATCAGTATTCCCGTCGCCTTTAGATAAGGTGGAACCTTTTCAATAGCAGCTGTAGATTTCTGTTTAGCTGCAACTTCTGTTTTTTTTTTCTTCCGCTCAGTGTTTTGTCTGATCTGCCAGTCTAATTCGATCACGAGGGCCAGCAACGCGGCCTGAGGTTTGCATACCTAGTTTCAGTTTCACCGAGCGTTCTCCTGCCTTAGGTGCAATGTTGTCGATTGTTGTTCTGTCGTAATGGCAAGCATGTCGTGAAGCAACCAGTGAACGAAAAACAAAAATGTGTACATGATTGTCTTTGTAGCAGATGAATGGCGGAGCAAACTGAGAGAAAGAGTCTGAAATACGCTTGGTGGGGAAGGGTGGGATTTTTGGGGTTTTTTTTTAGTTCTTTCGTTATGTTTGTGTTCTCTTTTTTTTCCTTTTTATTTGGACGGGGAGGGACGGGGTATTTTAGAGCTGTCTGCCTCTTCGGCGGGGCGCTTCTCACAGCTCCTTGTGTCTAGCCTTTCTTCCCTAGGAATGACGGGCGTGGGCGAGGCTGCCCCTGCGCCGCCCTGCCCCGGCGAGGCTGTGGAGAGAGAGAGAGAGAGAAAGAGAGAGAGAGAGGGGGAGAAACAAAGCTCACGCATGGTCGGCTCTGAGGGCCCCCCCCCCCACGTAGTCTGCCCACTGCTCAGGCTAATCGGGATGAGTGCAGAGGCAGCGGAGCCACGTACCTACTCGCCACCCCTCCAATGCTACTGGCCCACCAGTTGTCCCTTTGCCACTGGCGCTAGGCCGCTTCCACTCCGCGTTTTCAAACTGCGTCCACGGTTTGCTCAGTTTCCTCATTCCACAATCACTATTTTTCCACTGAAAGACTGTAAAACCCAATAATTTTTTTCTATCCGATTTATTCTTAGTTCCGCTCACACTGGTGAAGTTAAATTAAGGCGATCCCCCAAAATGTAGTTTATTTGCCCCATTCCGTCCTCTAGTCTCCAAATACCAGTTCTAACTGAAGTGAAATTGAAAGCCGTCGTCCGTGTAGATGAAGCAGCTCACGGCTGAGAGGCTGGAGAAGTGGAAAAGTACCAGAACCTTTTCCATCCTTTTGAGAAATTCCTCTAATATTAAAAAAAACAAAAAAACCAAACTCCAAAGGCGTCGTTTGGTCCACCCTGAAAGTAGAGCTGTCGTCTTGAAAACACTTGCGCAACGTTGGCCCGAGGGCCAGATGCGAGTCCCACACCCATCAAACAGCGTGTACAATTAATTGCTGTTGTCCTTGACGTGTTCTTCAAACAAAACTGAGTCACGGGTGTCAGCTGCAGAAATACTGGAGTCAGAAAATCAACTCTGAACCCGTTTCTAGTTTTCTGCAGCACGCTCTGCACGTTGAGAGGCCCTGGGCATCTACTCGGCTTCATCCTGTCAGTTGGCTTTGCTGATTTTGATGTCGCTTCGACCGCACGTCAGCAGAAAAGCCGCAACTTCCTCTGCTGATAGACGAGCAACGCAAACTTTTCAAAGTCCCACTTTGACAGCGTTAAACTGGTACACGACTTCTCCATTCAGGCTCTCAGCTTCCAGGCTGCTGAAGTTCACGCTGCCCTGTTAGCGTTTCTCAAAACAAACTAAACCCCCCCCTCCCCATTTTCCAAATAATGTGCTCGGCTTTATGATCTGTAAAAACAGGAAACCTCACAAAAATCTGCAGAAGCAGCCGAGGCACCCTGCCATTGGGTTCCGGGCGGGCCAATGGGAAGCGAGCATTGGAGGGGAGTGTTGCGAGGAAGGGAAGTGAGGTTGCATGCTGTGGGGGAGGGAACGGGAATTCTGGCGCCGGAGCCCGAGTGCGGGGAGTAAGAATGGATTAAAAAAAAAAAAAAGACAACATGTGTCAGTGAGAGAGTGAGCATGTGTGAAAGATGTGTTTGCCCCAACCTTTTCATCTGCTGCACAGGGTGGGCTATAGCCACTGCCTGGAGGTGTTCAGTTGTGTCCCGCTAGGACCCACACGCCGGCTGGTAACCCACCTCAAAGTGTCTTTCTCTGTAGTCCAGCACTACACCAAAGACTATTGTTCCGCATATTAGGGCAAAAGAAAAAGACAACCTAACTAAAACAATAAGCCGAGGGCAGAGCAGAGACATTAGGCAGAGTGGACATTTGGTTCACCTAGATTCTTCTTCACAATTGCATTTTAGTTCCTTAGCTTCCCGATAAGAATGGGCTTGCATTTTGAGACCAAGCAGCTCGTGACCGAACGCTGCTTCTTCTTCTTCTGTCCGCTGTCGTAACTCAACACCTCCTTTTCCTCTTTTCTTTTTTTTTTCTTGTTTTTTTTTTTTTTTTTCCCCCCATCCAAACGTGCTGTTTAACAGCGACACATTGTGTAACATCCTCTCTCGGCTGGTCTTCCTCCATCAGCAGGTACGAGGCTGGAAGAGAAAGAACAGAAAGTTCTTTTTTTTTTTTCCCCCCCTCCAAAAGTCCTCACGGGGTCTTTTAAGAGCGGTTTTATGGGTGTGTCTGGGAGGTTTAGTGGACTTAGAGAATGTCGAACAGTGTGTCGCTGTGCAGTTGCTTGCACGCCTTCCTACCCGCCCCCCACCTTCATTTTTTTTTACCTTCCTACTCCTCCTAAACTTGTTTTTCCTCTTCGTCAGACCTGCCGCCCCCCACCACCCCTCCCCTATCGTCCCTACGTCCCCTAAACAAATCCACATGCATACGCTCCTCTTCCACATTCCTATTTGTTCCATGGGTGGAATAACGATTAGCATATTTGCATTCCTGGCTAATAGATCCAAGATGCCCCGTTCCCATCTTGCGGCGCGCAGCCGGGACATGCACTAAAGCGCCAGGAGCCTGCTCGCTGTCTCCGTCTCCTCTCTCCGGAGGTGATCGTCCTCAGTAGTCTTAGCGAAGCTAACGATAAACCCACTCCCCGCGCGCCGATCCGCTCTCTGGAAATCCATCGGCATGCCCGTCGGAAAATCCTGACCTCCCCCCGATCACGACACGCCTCTTTTCTCCTCCCTCTTTCAGGCCCTCTTCACGGTCTTGGCTTCTCAAAATGCAAGCTCTCACTTCTTTGCTGCACTTTTGACTAAGTAGCCAGCCGATAGAGTGAGACAGGGCTAAAGTTACAGTATCCTAGCAAGCCTTGGAATTGTGAGCTATCAAAGGGAATAGATAATACAATCATTTCTCTCCGTCTTTCTGCTTCCCTGTCTAAACGATGCTGCTCGCCTTTGCAGGAAGTGTGAAGTTCATTGACTACGAGTACGCTGGGTACAATTACCAAGCCTACGACATTGGGAACCACTTCAACGAGTTTGCTGGTAGGTGCGAGCCTCCCCGACGGTGCCAACGTGGGCGGCCTTTGCGTGACCCTGGTCTTTCTTTCTTCCTTTCTTTCTTCCTTTGAATCTCCCAGGCCTGAACGAGGTGGATTACAGTCACTACCCCGACCGGGCCTTTCAGTTGCAGTGGCTGCGCTCCTACCTGGAGGCCTACAAGGAGCACAAAGGCCAGGCAGGCGATGTGACTGACAGAGAGGTGGAGGTCATTTACGTGCAAGTCAACCGATTCGCCCTGGTAAGTGTGTCTTGATGCCCGTGAAAAGGGGTCCCGTGCTAGGCTACGGGTGGCATAGGGGAGCTGCTGGGTGCTCTCCCCTCCGAGCTGCAACCTGCTCTGTTTACTGTCAAGAAGAAATGTGGGGCAGCGTGGGCGAATGCCGGCTGGTTTAGTGGAGCTTTTGTTTACCGGTATGCACCAGCGAAGTGTGTTGGGTAATTAGGAATGACATTTCTTTCACCACAACAGATGTTAATCTTTTGCGCACGTTCTCCTTCCTCTCTCTGGCCAGGCGTCCCATTTCTTCTGGGGTCTGTGGTCGCTGATTCAGGCCAAGTTCTCCAGCATCGACTTTGACTTCTTGGGGTACGCTCACCTTCCAGGAAGCCGCGCGGTTTGCTTCAGCGGCGCCCGGAGCTAACTGTCCGTCTGTCTCCACTCTCAGATACGCCGTCCTTCGCTTCAACCAGTACTTCAAGATGAAGTCCGAGGTGGCCCTGCTGACCTTACCTGAATAGGCCCCCCCCCCTCCTTCCTCCAGGCTCCTCCCTCACCTTTCTCTCACTCGCCCTCCCTCCCGACCTACAGAGCCGCGCCCCAGGGGAGCGCGTAGGCCCGCAGGGTGTCTCCTCAACACGCTCTTATCTCCACAAGCTCGACGCCACCCTCGGCGGCGGCGGGCGCGGGCCAAAGTCTCAAGGTCGTCCGGCTGAAGGTATCGCGGTCGTCTCAGCGGCCCCGTTCAGACCTTGCGAAGACACGATTAGACGAAGCTCTTCCTCCGAAACACTACGGCCCACTCGCGGGCCACTCGCTACCTCCTTCACCAGCAGCGTGTGGCAGCCCCAACTCCACTGACGGGATCGTTCTCTTTCATGAAGGGTGGCGGGGAGAAAGAAACAAAAATCCCCCTCCTTTTGATCCAGCCGGGCTGATCAAAGCCTCGCAGTAACACAAAGCCTGCTTTGATGAGACAAAGAGGGGAGAAACGGCACAGAAAGGCCGTCGCCGTCTCACCGTCCCATGTGATCTGAGCTGAGCGGCACAGAAACGGTCCTCTCGTGACTGCTTCCTCACCCTTATTTCCCCCCCAAATTCGCGGCGAGGGCGGCGTGCAGAGGCGCCGCCGCCGGTGTGGCCGTCTAGTTTGAGGCTTGCGCGTTTTCAGCTTACTAGAATGACGAGTGAGTTTAGGAGATTACTTTGTGTTTACAAGTCTGGCAAATGAGTTATTTAAGGTTTTCCTATTTTTTTTTTTTTTTGTTTTTTTCCGGTTTGTTTTTATTAAGTCGAGTTCAGTTTTCACTGTATAGTTTTGATGCGTTTGCATCTCACTGTAATCTGAACATTCCACATTCCCAGAACGTGGGGTAGACACGACCGGTCGGCAGCTTTGTGGACGTTTGTGTTGCAAAACGAGACCAAAACAGTTTAGGCTTTATTTAAAAACGAGAAAAACACACACACACAAAAAAAAACATGGGGCGTTCTTTTTTTTAAGTCTTTTAATGTGACAGTTTGACCATTTTCTACTTGTTGGTAATGTGACATGGCCGTGCATACTGTACGTGAACCCGCTTATCAGCCCAAGGGCGTGAAGTCGGTTTAAAATGTGAAGCTGGATCAGTGGATCCGTTGTTTGCGCACCAACAGCGCCACCTTCTGGAAGGAACCCTCACTGCTGACAGAAACACGTCACCTTTGACCTTTACTGTATGATTTAAAAAAAAAAAAAATCAACTCTTGGTTACTTAACAAGTCTACACCAAAGTGCCGACAATGTTATTTTTTTTTTCTTCTTTGCTTGTAAATATTGCACACTGCAACGTTAATATTGTAGCATAATGAGAAAATGTTTATATAGATGATTTTTTTTTAAGGGGCACATTTAAACTGGAATGTGAAAAGCTTGTCTTCTGGATGCGTTTTGACCTGTGCATTAGCCAAGGCAGTAGACCGTAGCAGTCAGCCCCTGAAAGCTGAATTTCTACTCCAAATACTGACGTTTGAAGGATTGGCCTTGTCACATCTGTCTTCAGTCAGTTCTGTGTCTGGATGGACGAGGAAATAAAGTTGAATTCTGGTCTTATCCAAAAAACTCAATATAAATACTCATTCAGTGAGTTTTGCTTAGGTCACGTTTGATTTGTTCAATAGCGTCAAAAACTATGTGTCGGTTATTTACATTTACAACAATGAGATTTTTTTCTTTTTAAAGTTAAGTTAAATCCTAAATTTGGACGTTGTTTTAGGTCATTCTGCTACTGTGGAATAGTAGCAGGCTCCCCCGCCATGGAAGGCTCCCCTTCCATAAATGTGATTCATATTTAGCGAACGCTTTCAACACATGTAATTTGCCTGTTACGAATGTGACTGTAAATAGTGGGAGCACAACAATGTGGTTTATAGTTGACTGGGCTAAGCGTTTAACATTAAATCTATAACATTTTCAAAGTGTAAACAAATAAAGTCTATTTACCTTTACCTGCATCTATTCCCTGTACACGGGGTTGTGGTGTTCTCTACTTTTTCAGAAATGCTGTTCCCAGTAACGTCTCGGGCTCAAACTGGTCTCTGAATGAGGGCACCTGTAGGGACCGCTGTGCACCACCAGATGGCGCCACCCCCCTGTATTTAAAGCAAACAGCTCCGCTGACCTCGGGATATAACTCGGGATTTAAGGTCCAGTGTGGCACTATGTATATTATAAGCTTTGTGATTTTCTGCAAAACAACTGGACAGCCACGACGGAGGACCGACATTAGAAAGATGAGATTATTCTAAAGATTTGTATTACTGCTAAGCGCCATTGTGTCGCACGAATAACGCGTCACTCGCCGAGTCGCGGAGTGACGTCACAGCTGCGCCTGTAGCACAAACATTTTGGACCTTCATGAGGAAGAATGGCGACACGAGTGAGTCACAGCATTCTTTTGAATCGTTTTTGAAGTGAAAAAACGTAACCGTCCGTTAAGATAACAATAGCGTTGGCCTCAGGCATCCGTTCGTGTCGTCCGTTAAGCTAACAATAGCGTTGGCCTCAGGCATCCGTTCGTGTCGTCCGTTAAGCTAACAATAGCGTTAGCCTCAGGCACTAGACTGGGCTGACTCGGTAATTTGAACCAATGAAAAAGCAACTGTGTGTAAAAACATGCACTATTTCTTAAGTTAAGGCCGGGGATGGGCAATTATTGTGCCTGAAGGGCCACATTGGCTGCCCCCCAATGAGGATTGGAGCTAAAACTCGTGAAAATAGTTTAAAGAGCATGCAATTTGTTACAACTAGATGATGTTTGGCCCCACCTTCATGTTAGCATGCTAGTTAAAGAGGGGGTTGAAGGTGTTTCTAGTCCTACTTTGGCTTTTTGTGTTTAAAATAAACTTGTAAAGTTAAACAGCTCATCGGGGGCCACATGTGCACATGGGTGTTAGTTTGCCCGCCTGTGGACTCTGACTGCAGCCCCGAGTTGATCCAAGCAGGAGAAACAAGTAAAACACTCCAAACACTTGTATATGAGTAGTCGATGACGCTACGGATGTTAATGTGTGTGTTATGTTTTGAAGGACTTGTTTTTACTCTTAATGTAGAACTGCCTGCACATAATATATTATGTATACGTACACACATATATGTATATATATATATATATATATATATACACACACGTATATATATATGTATACTGTATATATATATATGCACACACACTAAGCATAAAGGTGACAATTATGTGCAGGCAGTTCTACATTAAGAGTACATGTA